>LR812519.1:58744881-58987381 GCA_903798195.1 Danio kyathit
TTCAGCATTCACAAGTTCAGTTAATTTTGACTAACATGACATAACAAATTATAATGTTATAAACAGCAGAGAGTTGTATGAAAGCAGTTGATGCATGTCCAAAAGCATTTGCAATTTGTTGGAAGGAATGAGAAACTGCTACTATGATGTGCACAAATGACTAATTGTTTTGAGAAATGCATCAACTGTTGTGCAAATGTAAATAGTGTTGTGAGAAATGCACCAAAGCCACTGAGAAAAACTGTAACGAGTCTTAGCATTTGGTTTACTTTTATATACACTATCATTGAGTTCATTCATTCATACATTTTCCTTTGGCTTAGTCACTTATTTATCAGGGGTCACCACAGCGGAATGAATCACCAACTCTGTATCTGTGGGCTCTTGTAAAGTCTTAAAAAGTCCACTGAAATGTTGTGTTGTAGGTCTTAAATCATTTTAAATGGCTCTTAATTGTCCTATGTCCATGTAAAGCTATAGCCAATTGGGCCAAAACCCATCCAATCACTAACAATATATTTCAATAAAAGTTTTAAGAAATGCTTATTTATTAACTCTGTTTACTTAATATGGTTTAATTATCTTCTTTACTATAACATCTGTTTTTAATGTTTTTTAAGGTTTTAACTTGGCCATAAAAACATCTTTAGTGTTTAGCCTTGTGTAAGTCTGAAATTTCAGTCAATATAGTCTTAAAAAGGTCTTAAAAAGTCTTAAATTTGACTTGATGAAACCTGTAGAAAAGGTTGAAATTACGGGAGTTTTCTGGGAGAAATAACAAAATGGGAGGGTGGCGGGAGATGGGTCTGAAATACGGGAGACTCTCAGGAAAAACAGGAGTGTTGGCAGGTATCCGGTAGATGTTTTACACAGTGGACGCCCTTACAGCCACAACCCAGTACTGGGAAACTAACATTGAGTTCTTTTATTTTTACATTTGTTTTTTAAGATCGGGGGTCTTTTAGGTGATTTAAAAAGTGGGTCATGGGTCAGCAGACTGTACATCAACAGTCTACTGTATGCAAACGTTTCTCTACGCTATTTCTGTGCTGGTGAAACATTGAGGAGGAAGGTGGTGAGACCCACTCCCTTCTCCACTTGTTTACCCG
Source organism: Danio kyathit (assembly GCA_903798195.1). Lineage (NCBI taxonomy): Eukaryota > Metazoa > Chordata > Actinopteri > Cypriniformes > Danionidae > Danio > Danio kyathit. Next base: position 58,745,991 of record LR812519.1, read on the forward strand.
AGGAAAGGAGAACAATGTGGGAGTTTTTCAGCGGCAGGGGCATCTGGAGATACGAGCTGCTAAACAGCCATGGAGAGGAGAGCCATGCTCTTCCGGTCTCTGTTTGTCCTGTCTGTGTTTGAGTCAGCAGTGTGGCAGACGGCACAATGAAGAACGCCTGAGCCATACACACATCAACAATTCACGCACATGGAGATCCTACATGATCAAATGCCTTCCTTTTTTATACAGTTGAATTGTTCTTTTTGAATCTGGGTATGAATGAATGCACTCAACATATTATATGATCAATTAGTCAGGACAGCAAATGGTTTTAGGTCATTGTAACTCATTAAACTATGTTAATTATGTTATAATTTAATTGTATAAGTTACACAGGCTGTTTTAAGTCAGTTTAACATAATATAAGTCTAGTGGACTCATAAGGTTCATTTAATTCAGCTTACAAATTTAAGGCAACCAGGATTTTGTTACAGTGTACTTGTTCAAACTACATATTTAAAATGAGTTGAAACAACAACACAATTATTACATTTTATTAAGAGACAACTTAATTGTTTTATGTTCAATCTACTTACATTTGTAGAAACAATTGCGTTAACTTAATCGATTTGTGTTACACTGTAAAAAAGAAACATTATTTTACAGGTAAATGTATTTTTTACAGAATTTTCCAGTTTTTTCATTATACAGTAAAATACCTGTTGTTTTACAGATATTTTCTCTATTAAAAAAAATTAACATTAAATTTACAGTTATTGCTTGTATTTTGGTATTACATTATTTTTCTGTTTTTTTGAAGGAAATATTCTGTATTTTCAGAGAGTAACACCTAATTTTACATGAATATTTACAGATTATTCCTTTAAAAATAGGGAAACAACATTTCAGGCAAATAGATTTTAGTGAAGACAGTAATCATATGAAGATTAGCGTGAGGTTAATAATGTCAAATAATAGCCTGTTGTTTGTAGGCTGCATTTAATGCATGCACTGTAAATTATAAAATGTTTATTTTACTACTCTAACAATGTTGCTATGCTAATTGTTACGATCACCAGTGATCTAGTGGCTGCGGGTTGCTTGAAAACTACAAACACGCTACTTTAACGAACTACAACTCCCAGCATGCACCTCGCACCCACGGGTTTCTAATTCTGACTGATTACACACACAGCCAGAAGATCCTTGTGGACTGATTTCACGGACTACAGTATAAACTCAACACACACAGACACATCGTTGCTGAGTCTTAAACTGTTTAGTGAGCATTACGCCGCGTTTCCCCTTGCCTTGCCGCGTTTGACCCCTTTACTTAGTTTTTTTTTTGCCGCCTTTACACTTTTTATTTGTATGCACCTGTTTGTTCCTGTTTCAACCTTTAATTGCAAGACGATTTTCTTAATAAACTGCTGTTTGATCCTCAACTTTGTTGTTCAGGCATCCTCACATGACACTAACCTTGTTTTTGTTGTTAAACGGTGACCAAATGTGTTATATGTAAAAAAAGAAAAAAAAAATTAGATATATAATAGTTTAGTATTTTTTTCAGGCAAATTGTTTGGAAGTTTATCCTACATATCCTAATCAGCTATAATCTTTAAAATCACATGAATTAATCTGTATAATTACAATATATATATATATATATATATATATATATATATATATATATATATATATATATATATATATATATATATATATATATATATATATTTACAATAATATTTGGTAAAATGACAGCAATAATCGGTAACACTTTATAATAACTACACACTATGAACCATTTATTAATGGTTAGCATATAGTGAATTCATTATCTGTTAATCATTAATTTTACATTAACAAACGTTAGTAAGCAGTTTATAACTGCAGCTACAAATGCTCTATTCTTGACTTACAACCACATTTATAATGTGCTTAATAATTGTACTTTCATACTTTACTAATGATTTATTTTTCATTACTAAATGAAGTATTGCATTATTTACAAACCAGTTATTTAAGCATAGTTAGTTGTTTTTTAAGGTCATTCAGAATGAGTTAGTAAATGATTAATAAACTATTAAAATTTACATTTATAATTCTTATTATTCAGCCATATAGTAATAGTTAATTTATATGTTGATAAATGCTTAATTAAATCAACTTCATCCAGTTTTGTGACCTAATCTAAAGTGAGGACTATTTATGCTTTATAAATCCTTTATAAATGACAATTAAAGGCTCAGTTAAATTCTAAACAGGAAAAAAGAACATAAACGACATTATTCATTCCTATTCGTTTAAAGATACACAAATCAAACTGTATCAAATGAAAAATAAATCTTTGCAAGCTTATCTAAAATAAAATAACTGTACAGTTTAAACATTGCATCCCATATATTGTTAAATTATTATATTGTTGTTTTTTATCCAATTTTGTTGTATTTTGACAGTTATTTTGTCTGTTATTCAGCAATGTGTAAACTTTACAGTAATTTTACTTTTTAGATAAGATTGTAACGATTATTGTTCATTTGATACTGAGCCTTTATATGTCATTTATAAGGGATTTATAAAGCATCAATAGTCCTCACTTTAGATTAGGTCACAAAACTGGATGAAATTTAGTTAATAAATCATTTATTAACATATAGTAACCATTACTATATGGCTGAATAATAAGATATATAAACGTTGATTTCAATAGTTTATTAATGATTTACTAACTCATTAAAAATGATCTTAAAAACCTCCAACTACTCTTAAATACAAATGGTTTGTAAATAATGCAATACTTCATTTAGTAATGAAAAATAAATCATTAGTAAAGTATGAAAGTACAATTATTAAGCACATTATAAATGTGGTTGTAAGTCAAGAATACAGCATTTGTAGCGGCAGTTATAAACTGCTTACTAACGTTTATTAATGTAGAGTTAGTGCTTAACAAATAATGAATTCACTAGATGCTAATGCTTAGTAAATGATTCATAGTGTGTAGTTATTATAAAGTGTTACCCAATAATCTGTATAATTTGCAGTAATAATTAGTAAAATAGCAGTAATTCAAAGATTTTTGACTGTGAAGTATATTCTGTGTTTTTACAGTTTGTGCTTGTAATTTTGTGAAATGGTTATTTTCTGTAATTTAACAGAATATCTCTGGAAGCCCCGCTGCCAGTCCTTTGACTGTTTTTGTTTTTTACAGATTTATTTTTTACAGTGTAGGACAACATGAAGGAATTGTGTGCACCCTGCATTTCTACAGTGTACAGTTTGGTGTCTAAGAATAGATAAACATTGTGACCAAAAAAAACTTTAAACTTGGAAATTAAGGTGAAAAAATAAGCTTTCTGTTGATTTGTTATGATAAAACAATTTTTAGTTAATAATATCTGGAATATGTGATCCCCAAAAAATCTAAACTTCGAGAAAAGCATATTTGAATGTGTCTAAATTAACATCTAAACCCGAGATGCCCAAACATCTAAACTGAGATGCCCTTGTTAACCTTTAATTTGGCCCGCCATCCAATCTTAAAAGAGGTGTAGTTTTTTTGTGGTAGTTAGTTTTATTGTTGAGCTACAAAAAGCAAACTGAAAATAATGTTTCAATTAAATGTTGTAAATGAATCCGATTTAAATAATTCCCTGATTCACTGTCACTGATGGATAAAAGACAAGACAACGCAGAAGACATCGGCAGAGTCAGGTGCAGCTTTACCAGTGTATTTGGCATTGATCTCCATTGTGTTAAAAAAGGAATTATGTTTTTATTGTAATAAGTTCAATAAAAATTCTATTGCATTTTTATTGCATAATAAATAAATAGATTTGATATGATTAAATCTATTTATTTATTAATAATATAAAATAAATTAAGGAATTAACCATGCCAACTTTAATGTAATAAACACTCCAAAGAATTATTTTGCTGCTTGTTCAACCTACTTATGTCATAACTATGAGCTCATACAACACAATTCTTGAGATTTTTAAGTTGAGACAACTTAATTGTTTTATGTTTAATCCATTTAAATGTGTTAACTTAATCGATTTGTGGTTTGACAACCTGAATGAATTGTGTGGAACCCTGCATTTTTTATAGTGCAGTTTGGTGTATTTACCTTCGGCCCACAGCCCTCAATCAAGTTTGGTTTTTGGCCCTTTCTAATAAGAAATTTGGGCACCCCTGATCTAAACCAGTGGTTTTCAACTCCAGTCCTCGGGCCCCCTCGCCCTGCACATTTTGTGTCTCTCTTATTTGACACACAAGGATCAGTTCATGGATCTGGCTGTTAACGAGCTGATGATCTGAATCAGGTGTGTTAAGTAAGGAAGACATACAAAATGTGCAGGGCAGGGGGGCCCAAGGACTGGAGTTCAGAACCACTGATCTCTAAACAATGCATATTACTGTTGATAAATTCAGTTTTGATATATTTATGGAACACTGTAAAAAATGCAGGGTTCCACACAATTCATTTATGTTGTCTCAACACAAATTGATTAAGTTAACCTAACGCTTTTAACAAATTTATATGGATTAAACATAAAATAATTAAGTTGTCCCAATGAAATCTCAATAATTGTGTTGTTTCAGCTTATTTTAAATAAGCAGTTTGAACGAGCAAAAAAAAAAAATGTTTTTTTTGAGTGAAGGAAATTGACTATTCCTACAAATATACACTACCGGTCAAAAGTTTGGGGTCAGTTTTTTTTTTTTTTCATGTATTTTTTTTCTAAAGAAAATTATTCTGTTAATCAAGACGACATTTATTAAATGTAGTTTTTAAAAAATATATATTTATTAAAATTTTAAACAACTGTTTTCTTATTGTATGTAGTTTTAAATGAAATGATCACTCAAGTCATTATTGCTTTTATTACTATTACTAATAATAAGGACCAGACAGAATCTGCGGACAGTTTTTGCTATTTCTGTTAAATTTTCTGCGTATTTATGCGGAATGATTTTAGCAGTATCATAACTAAAAACTAATACATGAAATTAAAAAATAATACACTTTTAACTTTTATTTAATGTTTATAATGCAAATCCAATTAGATCCACTTATTTGGTAAACAAAGCAAGTCTATATCTACTCAAAAAAAAAGAAAATATTACTTTAAAATATGAACATTTTAATATTACTATTATTACATCACAAAAATATTAGTGAAATTAATTTAAAAACCGAGTAAATATAAATTTACACTCATTTACACAAGTAAACACATAGACTCAATGATGGCCTAAAAATCTGCCAAAATCTGCAGATTTCTGCACCCGCAGATTCTGTGTAGGCCTACCAATAATAATAATAATAATAGTAATATTAATAATAATAGTAATAATAATAATAATAATAATAATAATAATAATAATAATAATAATAATAATAATAATAATAATTAATTAATATTGTGTGATTTCTAAAGGATCATGTGACTCTAAAGACTGGAGTAATGAAGCTGAAAATTCATCTTTAAAATCACTGGAATAAATTATTAAAATAATTGAAATTAAGTAAAATGAACTTCTTTTGAACAGTTATTTTATAGTGCAATAACATTTCACAATTTTACAATCTGTACTGTATTTATGATGAAATAAATGCAGCCTTGGTGAGCAGGAGAAGCTTATTTTAAAACATTTAAAAATCCTACTGACCTCAAACTTTTTAAACGATAGTGTACATGTGCGTCTTAAGGTTTTGTGATGCAGGGTCATTATTTACATTTATAATTTATTGTTCTTTGAGTTAGAGTTAATCTTGCACAAGTCTATTAATAGCCTTATCTATTTTCTCCTTTTAAACGTACGTTTACGGAACAACATTTCTAAGTGGAAAATAAGCAGAAATCTCTCATGCATTTTGGCTGCTAATTACCACAATTACAGTTTTTTTTTTATAGAGGACTGATAACACTGGCATGCATAATGCAGAAGTTTTTTGACAGCAATATTGTCTGCATGCAAGCTTTTAAAAAGAAAACCCAAAGCAAGATATTCTGAAGAATATTGGGGCAAAAGCAGCCATTGACTTCCATACAAGAACAAAAAATGAAGTCAAGTTATTTTTTTTTCCAACAATCCTCAGAATATCTTCATTTGTGTAGAGGAAAGAAACTGAACCAGGTTTTGACCAAATAGAGGTTGACTAAAAGATGACAGAATTGTCATTTTTGGGTGAACTATCACTTTAATTGAGGATTTTTGTTGACATGAACAATGATCAACTATTCAATTTGATCATGGAAGGCAAAAGTGTGAGTATTCTGCTATAGATAAATCACATTTACACTTAAAACACTTATTTGATGGAGTTTAATGGGTTGGAATGCTCTTTTAATATCCCAAATATAAATATTGATCAGCAAACAAAGTTTACAGCATTTTAATTTGGTGTCTGAAGTTCAAGCATGCTTCATTGATGCATGAGAACCAGTGAGATTCATTATTGTATGTTGCGTTTAAACTTAAGGACTAATGAGATTTGTTCTCAAGTGTCAAGCAAATGTTCTTGAGTTTGTGTTCGTGTTTTTTAATAAAAACCCTAAGTAAATCTGCAATTTTTGCAGTTTTGGATTAAACCTTATAATTCTCAGAGACTTTTTTTGAGAAATCTCTTTATGAATGTTTTAAAGCACTACAGTTTTGCGTACGCATGGAAATCTCTGATTCGATTTAAAAACATCTTCATTTGTGTTCTGAAGTATGAACAAAAGTCTGTTGGGTTTGGAACGACATTAGGGTGAGTAAATGATGATGTTTTCTTTCCATTTTGGGGTGAAGTTTACATAGAAGTATCTAATCTTAGCTAACATTAATCTTAAAGGGCACCTATGTGAAAAATCTACTTTTTAAGCTGTTTGTACAGACCTGCGTGTAGGTATAGTGTATAGACCGTCATATTGGGGTGATATAAACACACCCAGTCCTTTTTTTTTTTCAATTTAACAACATAAAAATGGTGGACCAATTGGAGCGGTTTTGAGACCGACCGCAACTTGACGTAGGAGTGCGGTCCCCCCGCTCACCAATATTGATTGACAGGGAAGCATTACCACATTCTCAGTTTATTGTTTCACGTTCGCCATTTTTAGCGTGTGAGTCAAAGCGACGTCACCAAAGGAACACCCTTGCTCTATTTTTGGATGTTAGGCTCATTGGGCTCAACACAAGAGCCCTCATTGTCTTCCTGCGAATGAGCAACAGAGATTTTACATTTAGCGGCCATTTGTGCTGAACACGCAGTGCAACGTATCGAAATTCGGGCCATTAAAACCAGCTGAACCACCGAGTCACTTTCAGCACTCTCTCTGAAAACACTCGATTGATCTTGGCTGGCTGATCAACATTCACCACATGATCCCTCTCATCGGCGCCAGTGTTTGTAACTTTAGGTGGGTTTGCAAACCTGTGTACTTTTCATTGCGTCTTCCTTAAACTTCAGCGGTTTGCATTTCCCGTGGTCACAGAAGCTCCCTGTCATCTCAACTAAGTGCGGCTGGAAAGTGTGAGCGCGTTGACTCGCGTGCGCGTCCCTCCATTGGAAATAACGAATTTGACTTAGTTATAGCCACAGTCAAAGTTAATCCATTGTGCGTAGTTATTAGTCTCGGCATGCAGAAACACGGTGTTGAGAAGCCTTAACGATTAATTGGGGGAGGGGGGGGCGAGCAGAGCCTTGTTAAGTTGGGCGGGAAGTCGAAACTAATTTTCATGTAAAGCAACACACCCCTAAAACAGCGACCTGTGTACACGGCCCCAAAATTACACTTTTTAACACATTATAATAAAAAAAAATTTGTTTTGAACTGAACCTAAACTGGCACACTCAGAAGAACCATAATATTAATATTAAATCTTTAAAAAAGGGGTAAAATAGGTGCCCTTTAAAACTTACACTAGTTGAGCTCATTTGTTGAGTCAATTTGAGGTTATTACTTAAAGAACCAACATGAACTTCAGCATATCATTAAGCAACATTAAGAAGGTTAATAAATGCTGTTCAATATTCTAACTTATGTCAGCTAAAGGGATAGTTGACCCTCATGCTCAATTGGTTGTAAACTTTTATCTTTTTTTGTATGCAAAACAATATATTTTAAAGAATGTTGGAAACCATTGACATCCATTGTATGAACAAAAATATACCATTGAAGTCAATGACTGCCCCCCCCCCAACATTTCCTTATATCTTCCTTTGTGTTAAACAGAAGAAAGAAACTCTAATAGGTTTGGAACAAGTGGAGGATGAGTGAATGATGACAGGATTTTCATTGTAAATGCATTAACAAATTTAAGTCCTTGTTATTAAATGTTATCGTCTTAGTGCTCTTAACACTAACTGAGTTTCCATCCTAACATGAACATGAAGCGAATATTTTCTAAGTTTGCTAAAAACCTATTTAAAAAAATCCCAAATGTGATTTAGATGCATTTCCATCAAGTTTTTAGAGCAGCTGACTGTAGTATTGGCAACCTAGTAACCAACAGCAAACAATGCAAGCATAATGGAGACAGCTGATTGGTCATGTTACTGTAAGATTCATTACATTAGAGGTTATTCAGCAAAAGCATTTCCATCTTCCGTTACTTGCATGAAACCTTTTTTGCACAAGTCCAAAACCACCTCAAGTGAGCATTTTTTGCTAATTTTTATTTGAAATATTGCATTTCTGTCACTTAATACTTAAAGGGGACCTATTATGCCCCTTTTAACAAGATGTAGAAGTCCCTAGAGTGTTTATGTGAAGTTTCAGCTCAAAATACCCCACAAATAATGTTTTATAACTATTTGAAACTGACCCTTTTTAGGCTTTTATCCAAATTGCGCCATTTTGGTGACTGTCGCTTTAAATTCAAATGAGAGGGTGAAGCAAATAGATAAACGCCTGTGTGTCAGCATAGTGGCAGATCAAAAACAAGACTTAAGTCCATTACTAATGAGGGAGAGATCATCACTAATTGGCGGGACCCTAATGAGTTATCCCTATGCAACATTTTCACCTCATTTGATTCTGCTTGATTGATTGATTGATTGATTGATTGATTGATTGATTGATTGATTGATTGATTTATTGATTGATCGATTGATTTCTCAGAATTCTCAGAGACTTTTTTTTTGAGAAATCTCTTTATGAATGTTTTAAAGCACTGCAGTTTGCATACACATGGAAATCTCTGATTCGATTTAAAAACATCTTCATTTGTGTTCTGAAGTATGAACAAAAGTCTGTTGGGTTTGGAACGACATTAGGGTGAGTAAATGATGATGTTTTCTTTCCATTTTGGGGTGAAGTTTACATAGAAGTATCTAATCTTAGCTAACATTAATCTTAAAGGGCACCTATGTGAAAAATCTACTTTTTAAGCTCTTTGGACAGACCTGCGTGTAGGTATAGTGTATAGACCATCGTATTGGGGTGATATAAACACACCCAGTCCTTTTTTTTTTCAATTTAACAACATAAAAATGGTGGACCAATTGGAGCGGTTTTGAGACCGACCGCAACTTGACGTAGGAGTGCGGTCCCCCCGCTCACCAATATTGATTGACAGGCAAGCATTACCACATCCTCAGTCATTTTCAGCGTGTGAGTCAAAGCAACGTCACCAAAGGAACACCCTTGCTCTATTTTTGGATGTAAGGCTCATTGGGCTCAACACAAGAGCTCTCATTGTCTTCCTGCGAATGAGCAACAGAGATTTTACATTTAGTGGCCATTTGTGCTGAACACGCAGTGCAACGTATCGAAATTCGGGCCATTAAAACCAGCTGAACCACCGAGTCACATTCAGCACTCTCTCTGAAAACACTCGATTGATCTTGGCTGGCTGATCAACATTCACCACATGATCCCTCTCATCGGCGCCAGTGTTTGTAACTTTAGGTGGGTTTGCAAACCTGTGTACTTTTCGTTGCGTCTTCCTTAAACTTCAGCGGTTTGCATTTCGCGTGGTCACAGAAGCTCCCTGTCATCTCAACTAGGTGCGGCTGGAAAGTGTGAGCGCGTTGACTCGCGTGCGCGTCCCTCCATTGGAAATAACGAATTTGACTTAGTTATAGCCACAGTCAAAGTTAATCCATTGTGCGTAGTTATTAGTCTCGGCATGCAGAAACACGGGGTTGAGAAGCCTTAACGATTAATTGGGGGAGGGGGGGCGAGCAGAGCCTTGTTAAGTTGGGCGGGAAGTCGAAACTAATTTTCATGTGAAGCAACACACCCCTAAAACAGCGACCTGTGTACACGCCCCCAAAATTACACTTTTTAACACATTATAATAAAAAAAATTTGTTTTGAACTGAACCTAAACTGGCACACTCAGAAGAACCATAATATTAATATTAAATCTTAAAAAGAGGGTAAAATAGGTGCCTTTTAAAACTTACACTAGTTGAGCTCATTTGTTGAGTTAATTTGAGGTTATTACTTAAAGAACCAACATGAACATCAGCATATCATTAAGCAACATTAAGAAGGTTAATAAATGCTGATTAATATTCTAACTTATGTCAGCTAAAGGGATAGTTGACCCTCATGCTCAATTGGTTGTAAACTTTTATCTTTTTTTTTTTTTGTATGCAAAACAATATATTTTAAAGAATGTTGGAAACCATTGACATCCATTGTATGAACAAAAATATACCAAAATATACCCCCCCCCCCCAACATTTCCTTATATCTTCCTTTGTGTTCAACAGAAGAAAGAAACTCTAATAGGTATGGAACAAGTGGAGGATGAGTGAATGATGACAAGATTTTCATTGTAAAAGCATTAACAAATTTGAACAATTTAAGTCCTTGTTATTAAATGTTATCGTCTTAGTGCTCTTAACACTAACTGGGTTTCCATCCTAACATGAACATGAAACGAATATTTTCTAAGTTTGCCAAAAACCTATTAAAAAAAATCCCAAATGTGATTTAGATGCATTTCCATCAAGTTTTTAGAGCAGCTGACTGTAGTATTGGCAACCTAGTAACCAACAGCAAACAATGCAAGCATAATGGAGACAGCTGATTGCTCATGTTACTGTAAGATTCATTACATTAGAGGTTATTCAGCAAAAGCATTTCCATCTTCCGTTACTTGCATGAAACCTTTTTTGCACAAGTCCAAAACCACCTCAAGTGAGCATTTTTTGCTAATTTTTAATTGAAATATTGCATTTCTGTCACTTAATACTTAAAGGGGACCTATTATGCCCCTTTTATCAAGATGTAGAAGTCCCTAGAGTGTTTATGTGAAGTTTCAGCTCAAACTACCCCACAAATAATGTTTTATAACTATTTGAAACTGACCCTTTTTAGGCTTTTATCCAAATTGCGTTATTTTGGTGACTGTCGCTTTAAATTCAAATGAGAGGGTGAAGCAAATAGATAAACGCCTGTGTGTCAGCATAGTGGCAGATCAAAAACAAGACTTAAGTCCATTACTGATGAGGAAGAGATCATCACTAATTGGCGGGACCCGAATGAGTTATCCCTATGCAACATTTTCACCTCATTTGATTCTGCTTGATTGATTGATTGATTGATTGATTGATTGATTGCTTGATTGATTGATTGATTGATTGATTGATTGATTGATTGATTGATTGATTGATTGATTGATTGATTGATTGATTGATTGATTGGGGTTGAGTGACTGAAGACTGCTTCAAATATTTCAATACTTTTGCATCGAAGCATGTTACCAATAAAAAAGCCTTCAGTCTGCTCTTACAGCCTAGAACAGATGGACAGTGTCTGGTTTACAGTCCAGAAGATGAGCTGCGGATGTGATCCAGAAGAATGGGTGTGTATGAGTGTGTGTGATCAGCAGTTTAATGCAGCTGACAGGACAGCACGACTGAAATAACTTTGATGACATCTGGAAACTAAGAACAGCAGAAGGAGCAACAAGACTAAGCTTTAGAGACTGAGGTCAGTCACAGGATCCTGCTTCAGTGATTTAGTGTGTGTGTGTGTGTGTGTTCAGAGAAACTCTCCTGGGACTATCATAAATGGTTATTCATCAGGCTTTTCCAATTAGTTCCCAGTATGTTCATTTAATGGAGAGACCTAATGTTGGTCCGCAGCCGAAAAGTCTGTAAGGTTAGATTAAATTAGATTAGCGCAGCACCTATTGAATTTCTTATTAAGAATTTAAATGAGGGCCAAAGATATTCGTAGACTTTGAATTGAATAATCCGAAGAAGTCATTCATAGTAGGTTATATTAAGATTCAGTTTGCTCTGATCATTCTTTGCATGTTTGAGCTATGATTCTTAAATCCAACTTTTCCACTTGGTTTCATTTTTAAACAATTGAAAACAAGTGGTGTTTTACTGATGTAAGTTCATATACACACAAAAAAATTAAATATATTTATATTTGCTGCTTGTTCAAATTACTTATTTAAAATGAGCTGAAACTTAATTGATTTTTGTTCAATCTACTTAAATTAGTTATGCTAACTTAATGGCTTTGTGTTTGGACAGCATGAATGAATTATATAGAAACTGCATTTTTTAGGAATTGTAGAGCACTGTATGCTGGGTTCCACACAATTCTTTTATGTTGTCCCAACACAAATCGATTAATTAACTTAACTATTTTTACACATTTAAATTGATTGAACATAAAACAAGAATGGTGTTCGTGATTCAGCTCATTTTAAATACATAGTTTGAACAGGCAGCAAAACTCATTTTTTGAGTGTGGGATTCTGTGGTAACAAAGAATAGATGCTTGTACAAAAAAAAAAAAAAAAAAATGTGAGGCCTAAAGTGAAAGATTTGCCAAAAGATCAGCTATGCTAATTATTTATATAAATATTCTCCATTAAATGTATACTGTATGTCCTCATTTACTTAATCTGCCACAGTTTGACACTTTACTTGGTATATATTGTTGTGATATGTGCAGTAAGCTGTAAGTTGTATTCTTTACATTATAAGTAGAATGTAATTGATACCCACTAAAACGCTTTATTCATGTTAGTATTTTATTTTTTACTTAAATATATCTGTTACATACTACACCAAATGATAAAATAATAGAAAATTATTTCACCACCAATTTTCACCAGTTTTCTCAGCTATTTGAAACTTTACTTCCATTTAATATAATACCTATGTGTAAAATCCCTTTTAAATGTTATTAATGAAAATAATTTATAATAGATAAAGATAATTTCATGTAGAATCCAAAACAGATTTCTTAAATGATCATAATATAATAATAATAATCATACTATGTAAATTAATTAACTCTATTAATAATAAACTTTACTCCTTGTTCAAAATATTACAGAATAATAAAACAAGCAATATATATATATAGTTGAAGTCAGAATTATTAGCCCCCCATTGATTTTTTTTTCATATTTCCCAAATGAATAATAGAGCAAGGAAATTTTCACAGTATGTCTGATAATATTTATTTTTTCTGGAGAAAGTCTTATTTGTTTTATTTCGACTAGAATAAAAGCAGTTTTTAATTTTTTAAGAACCATTTTAAGGACAAAATTATTAGCCTCTTTAAGCTATATATTTTTTCGATAGTCTACAGACAAACCATCATTATACAATAACTTGCCTAATTACCCTAACCTGCCTAGTTAACCTAATTAACCTAGTTAAGCCTTTAAATGTCACTTTAAGCTGTAGAGAAGTGTCTTGAAAAATATCTAGTCAAATATTATTTACTGTCATCATGGCAAAGATAAAAGAAATCAGTTATTAGAAATGAGTTATTAAAACTATTATGTTTAGAAATGTGTTGAAGAAATCTTCTCTCCGTTAAACAGAAAATGGGGGAAGAAATAAACAGTGGGGCTAGTAATACAGGGGGGCTAATAATTCTGACTGTATATACAGTATAAGAAATTTTCCATTAAATTAATTAAGCCTTGGTGGGCAAAAGCGACTTCTTTCCAAACTTTCCAACGTTTCTAAACCTTTGGTTGTGTGTGTATGTATACTTGTTTTTATATCTGCACAGTTTTGCTCCAACCCTAATCAAACGCAGCTGATCCAAATAATTGAGTCGTTCAAAAGAATCTTGAACACCTTGAGTAGTTGCATCAGCTGTGTTTGATCAGGGTTGGAGCAAAACTGTGCAGAGCTGCGGCCCTTCAGGAATTGACTTGGACTCTTATGGGTTTAGGGTTAGGGTTGGGGTAGGGGGAGAGAGTATACAGTTTGTAGTAGAAACGTCATTACGTCTATGAGATTCCCCATTAGGATATTGGAACAAATCTATGTGTGTTTGTGTGTGTGACACTTTGTACATACCTGATTAAAACCAGTTAGTGTAGCAGCAGGTGGCTGTTCGAGATCTGACAGGTGTGTGTTTCTATCTCTGTCGACCGATGAATTAAAGCCTCTGCTATTTAGTGATGAAACTTGACAGACTCTTGTTCACCCGAAAGCCCTTCTCCTCTGCTCTGCTTTTAGGATGTGCGATTAGTTGCCAAAACCACTTGGCGTCTGACAGTCACAGAGCCTCAGAGACCTTGGATCTCCAGCTGAAGCTTCCCTTTGACGAACGCTTGTGCGATTAATGCCCAAGGTTAGACATCCTGAATGGAGTCTGTTGATGCTTTACTGTTGGTGAAGAGACCAAGCAGGTTTGTTGACACCTCAGCAGGATAAAAGATATTTTTCTTAAAGCATTGAACTTTGGACTCAAGAATTTTTGTAGACGGATCACTCGTTGTCAATATAATCCTCAGATTAATGCCAAAAATTGACTTTTTATTACTCCGCTTGACAAAATGAAAGGTCTCCTTCAACGATAAAGCCGTACTTGATGGATGAAACCGCTGATTGTTATTGTTTTTCTAGAGGGTGACCTCAAAAAAATCAATTCAGTCTTCTTTCAGATGAATCCTGCTCAGTGTCTCTTCTGTGGGACGAAAGATTACAGACACGCTGATGATCAGAAGCAGCTGCCAGCAGGCCGAACGGCGTCACGGACGATCTGGAAGTGCCCTCATATTCAAAGGGCACGCTAAGAAATACCAGCAGAGCCGTACCACCTCCTTTCCCTCCCTTTCCCTCCTTCTACTCCTCCTCGTTCCCCTCGCCTCTCACAATGCTCGACTGCCACTCTATTTTAGTTTGGAGCAATATCTCCTCATCAGGAAGGAAAGTGAGATTGTATTGAGAAACAATAGGGGAATCGGCTTGGGCTTGTGGTCGTGATTATTTAGAGCTCCGCAAGGTTCGTTAGCTTTTCGTTTCTACGAACATGATTCAGACAAAACAGCATTAATGGGTATTCCTGAAACATTATTCATCTGCTTTAATTCACTTTAGATCAAATTGCACTTAAAAATAAAGACAACAAGGAAGATTGGTTGAATATCTGCTCTGTACAGGTCACTTCTTCTAGCTCTCGAATGTAGCGAGATTTTTGCTGTAGGAATCTTATTAGATACTTTATAACCCCCAAGTAAACATGCATGCAAACATGCGAGAAGGATAAGGGACAGTGCTGGAGGAAATGTGGGGAAGACTTAGTAAACTATTTTCACATATTTTGGAGTTGCCCAGCCGTTCAGTCATACTAGGGTGCATTTCCGAAAACCATCATTAACCAGCTAAGGTTACAAGTTTCATCGTTACAAACATAGTTTGTTGATTTGGCGTTTCCCAAATCCGTCGTTCCAACGAACATTCGCAAACTGCTTCGCAAACATGTATGTTTCCAACTGTACCTCTAGAGCTGTAGTTATGCGCTGAAGATTGCGTTGAAATTTCTTCACTGTACCATCAATCCCAACAAACCCCTCGTATTTTTCAGCATCCATACAGAATATGAATTTTTCACGATTGTCAGTGCAAGAAATACTTTGCGTGGGAACCATTGAAATCTGTTTTTTAATAATCAGCGTATCATGAGTATAATCAAAAGCCAACATAAACAAGAAAGTGCCTTGAGGCCTTTTCCAAAACATGGGGGATTTACTCAACGACTAAAGCCTATTATGTAACAGTCTTTCTTCTCACAACCATTTAAACACAACCACGTAAGATGCCACACTCCCAAACAACAAATATCTCTTTTATAAATCCATTTTTACTGGAGTGATGCAGGCACATGATGATTCCTCAGATGTGAAATTGCAACGGGACATTTAGGAGAGCCACCATGTGACTGGACTAGCTTCGAGCAATTGTTCGGAGTATGCCTTCTTTATCTCTTTGTTTCTGATACTCACAGTCAAATGAAATCTTTGACACCAATCTCAGAGTTGTGGTCCATGATATTAAAAAAAGACACAAAAACTATCCATTTCAAGTTCACGCTTAGCTATTGCTTGAAACAATTTGCAAATTTGGCATGCTGTCCCAGGAGAGAACCCTGAGCTCGGAGATACTTAAGCCTAGGGCTCCCGCCTAGTCATGTAGCATGACCCGAGGTCTGAAATCAGGTAAGTCTCAAGAGCTCCCCCTGGTAAAGGAGGAAAGCGGGAGATGGTTTGGATGGGAGGATGAAGGGGTTTATGTATTGGAGGCTAGAATTCATCTGATTGGTCTAGCAATGATATCTGATTGAACTAGCAATGATTATTGATGCAAGACCAGTCGCTCTCAATCATATTATGTGCTCCTCTTGAAATTCCTTTATAAAACTTCATTTAATAATCACACTATTGCTTGCTCTGATACTGTTGCACTCTTGAGAGGCTGTTGGAGTATTGTTGTGTGGTTACTAGGGTTTTCTGGGTGGTTGCTATGCAGCTGCTACAAGAACTTAACAAAAGATTGTTTGAGAAATCGATTCTGAGACTTTTAAAATGCATGTCTAATCTTTCTTGAATTGATTCTGAGCTCAGTTATTAACAGAAGATGGAGCTGTATGCTTTACGAAAAGCCAAAGTCTGCTTGCATCAAGTTGAGACTGCATGCAAGCTTTTTAATAATAATAATAATAATAATAATAATAATTCCTTACATTTATATAGCGCTTTTCTGGGCACTCAAAGCGCTTTACATATTGGAGGGAATCTCCTCATCCACCACCAGTGTTGCAGCATCCACCTGGATGACGCGACGGCAGCCATTTTGCGCCAGACCGCACACCACACACCAGCTGATTTGTGGAGAGGAGACAGAGTGATGAAGCCAATTATGATATGGGGATGATTAGGAGGCCATGATGGACAGAGGCCAGTGGGCAGATTTGGATGAATGTTTACTAGTTTTTTGTGTAATTTAACGTAGATTTGACATCATACAAGTACAGCTTTAGAAAAGTACATACGTTTTATAAAAAATACAAAATTTTTGAGGATTTAAGATGCGGTTGACTGTTAAACACATCATCACCATCTTGTGAAAAGAGTTTTTTGAATATAAAATGATTCATTATTCTGAATTTATATAAATTGCTCCAAGAATGTTGCTTTAATATTAATTGGAGTGGTACAATATAACCCTGGAGTGGTACCAGTGATTTTTACAAGACTTTTGAACTTTTATGAAAAAAAAAACTAAATGAATATATATATATATATATATAAATATACTTTTTCTCTATTCTGATGCTCGGTTTGAACTGCAGCAGATCATCTTGACCATGTCTACATGCCTAAATGCATTGAGTTGCTGCTGTGTGATTGGCTGATTAGAAATTTGCATTAATGAGCAGTTGGACAGGTGTACCTAATAAAGTGGCCGGAAGTTCAAACCGAGCATCAGAATGGGGAAGAAAGGTGATTTAAATGACTTTGAATGTGGCATGGTTGTTGGTGCCAGATGAGCTGGTCTGAGTATTTCAGAAACTGCTGATCTACTAGGATTTTCACGCACAACCATCTCTAGGGTTTACAGAGAATGGTCTGAAAAATGAATAAGAGAAACTATCCAGTGAGCTGCAGTTCTGTGGGTGCAAATGCCTTGTTGATTCCAGAGTTCGGAGGGGAATGGCCAGACTGGTTCGAGCTGATAGAAAGGCAACAGCAACTCAAATAACCACTCGTTACAACCGAGGTATGCAGAAGAGCATCTCTGAACACACAACACGGTTTCTCGAACATGACAATGAGTTCAGTGCACTCAAATGGCCTCTACAGTCACCAAATCTCTATCCAATAGAGCACCTTTAGGATGTGGTAGAAAGGGACATTCGCATCATGGACATGTCTGCAGCAACTGCGTGATGCCATCATATCAATATGGACCAAAATCTCTGAGGAATATTTCCTGTGCCTTGTTGAAAGGATTAAGGCAGTTCTGAAGGCAAAAGGGGGTCCAACCTGGTACAAGAAAGGTGTACCTAATAAAGTGGCCGGTGAGTGTATATTGTCTCAGTGTAAATGAAGTTACCATATATGTTTTGTGCATGATAAAAGGTTAACAAACACTTAATATAAAATAATACAAACCCAGGTTGCTTCTGAAGCTTTAACAAGCCTCTGTGGCTGTGAGTGCAGGAACTGCTAGAGGTAAAGTGTGACTGCAACACTCAAAGTTGTCAGCAACACCACTGAGACTCGCGGCACTCTCTCATGGTCATACGGACAGAGATAAAATGCCTCTCTCTTCATTTAGCACTGCCACAGGATTGTGTGAAGAGAATCGGCCATGTGCCCTCAACACACCACACCACACCGCAACTAATCCTGAAACAAGGTCAGTGTAGGTGCAAATGGCAGACTGAATCATCGCTATATATACTGTATATATATATATATATATTACTCAAACAGCTAAAGGGCAAAAGTTCTTGTTTCTCACCTCTGCTCACACCTTATTTTATTTATGCAAGTTCGGAAGATAAAGGTGCTTTAAATGTGTTAGAAGCAACCAAGCCATACACTAAAAATGGCTGGGTTCACTGTTGACCAAAACAATTGATTCATCTTGTCCCAACACAAACTGATTAAGTTAACTTTTTTCTTTCACCAAAAAATAAAAAAATAAAAATAATAATCCTAAGAATTGGGTTATTTAGGCTCATTGTAAACAAGGATATTGAAGAAGAAGGAAAAACTATCTTTTTGAGTGTTATACAGTGGCCGGGTGCTGCAATTTAAGAAAACACATGCAATTACAAAAAGCTCCAGAATATTAGGAAAAGATCCTCCTCGGTTTGACAGCAAATGTATTGCAAATTCTCACAACACAAACACATTTTGAAAAACGCGCTGCATTTTCTCACGATGCAAACAAATTAAGAAAATGCCTGCAACACATGCAAATAGCATAGAACACAACGAAAAAAAACCCGGCTGGGATTTTTTTATGCTTCGTCCCAATTCACATACTATCCATCCTAAATAGTATTGGGAAATATAATTAATATGTCCCAACCCGTAGTATGTTGAAAAGAGTATGCCAAAGTTTCCTGGGTGTTCTACTATTTGCGGTAAAATTTGAAGTGTAGATTCGTCCATACTCTAACCGCTAATACTGCCCAAAATACATTGCGCGTTTGACGTGAATTTGATTAGAACGACAAACTTGGGTAAAAAGTCTAGATAAACTACAAACATGGTGGACACGCGAGACCAACCATCAAGTAGAAGGGCTTTGTAAAGTTGTTTGAATAGCATAGATTTATCGAGGTACTGGAAATATTCCTCAGAGATTTTGGATCTTTGGATTTTTTGCATCATGCAATTGCTACTTTTTTTGGCTACACATCCATGATGTGACTCTCCAGTTCCACCACATCCCAAAGGTGCTCTATTGGATTGAGTTCTGATGACTGTGGAGGCCATTTGAGTACAGTGAACTCATTGTCATGTTCAAGAAACCAGTCTGAGATGGTTCGCGCTTTATGACATGGCGCGTTAACCTGCTGGAAGAAGCCATCAGAGGATGGGTACACTGTGGTCATAAAGGAATGGACATGGTCAGCAACAATACTCAAGTAGGCTGTGGCATTGACACAATGCTCAATTGGTACTAATGGGCCCAAAGTGTACCAAGAAAATATCCCCCACATCATTACACCACCACCAGCAGCCAGAACTGTTGATACAAGGCAGGATGGATCCATGCTTTCATGTTGTTGACGCCAAATTCTGACCCTACCATCCGAATGTTGCAGCAGAAATCGAGACTTATCAGACTTATTTTTTTAATCTTCTATGGTCCAATTTTGGTGAGCCTGTGTGAATTGTAGCCTCAGTTTCCTGTTCTTAGCTGACAGGAGTGGCACCCGGTGTGGTCTTCTGCTGCTGTAGCCCATCTGCTTCACGGTTTGATGTGTTGTGCATTCAGAGATGCTCTTCTGCATACCTCGGTTTGTAACGAGTGGTTATTTGAGTTACTGTTGCCTTTCTATCAGCTCGAACCAGTCTGGCCATTCTCCTCCGACCTCTGGCATCAACAAGGCATTTGTGCCCACAGAACTGTCGCTCACTGGATGTTTTCTCTTTTTCAGACCATTCTCTGTAAACCCTAGAGATGGTTGTGCATGAAAATCCCAAATCAGCAGTTTCTGAAATACTCAGACCAGCCCGTCTGGCATCAACAACCATGCCACATTCAAAGTCCCTTAAATCACCTTTCTTCCCCATTCTGATGCTATGATTAATCTGCAGCAGATTTAGTTTTTTTTAACATCCCTTATTACACCATTCCCTTGTTTTTTGTATTTTATTAGCTTAAATAACCATAAAGAGCCAGGTCCGTCACATTGTAGAGTCCATTTCAAGTGTGTTCCATGCTATTTGCATGTGTTGTAAGAAAATGCAGGCGTTTTCTTCATTTGTTTGCATTGTGAGGATTTGTAACACGTGTTCTGTCAAACCGATAAGGATCTTTACTTAATTTGTTGACCTTTTTGTTGTTATAATTGCATGTGTTTTCTTAACATTGCACCACGTTAAGCTCTCTCTGCCACCATTGCATTTCATCCATCCTCCATTTACCCAGAATTCATTGCAAGGATGGTGACCCGCCATGACCTCTCACATTTTAACCACCTAGACAGCGTTAATCCACCTGACGATCATGCTTGAAAAGACAAACTTATTCTTTTATTTATTGCGTTAACCTTCTGTCACTCATATTGACCTTTATTGTCGTGCAAACAGATGAGCGGATTATTAAGCAAAAGGCTTCTCAAAACACATTCTCAAAAGCCAAACAAAACACTGGCAATGTGGCAAAGTGATATCGCAGGCCTTTTTCCAAATAGACAAAAAAAAAGCAGAACTACCTCTTGGTGTCTGTCTCGGTCTTGTGTTCTGGTTTCAAAGCTTATTTTTTTGTCCGCCGTTCGGA
Source organism: Danio kyathit (assembly GCA_903798195.1). Taxonomy (NCBI): domain Eukaryota; kingdom Metazoa; phylum Chordata; class Actinopteri; order Cypriniformes; family Danionidae; genus Danio; species Danio kyathit. The sequence goes on from LR812519.1 coordinate 58,767,223, forward strand.
AACAATGGCAAAAAAAGATGGCAGCTTTCCACACTCAGCAGAAATCTTTATCGAAATTTGCATTCGTCACAATGGTTGTGCTGATACCTTCGAGTCTTTTCAGATCTGGCGTTCGCACTCAGCTTTAAGAGTAAAAAAAAGTATGCTGGTGAATTAGAACAAACTTTTAGTCACTCGTATAATAATTACTCATAGTGGCCTCAAAGTGTATTTTGGTACTTGTGCCATATTTAAAAACGCATGTCTTAGCATTAGTATTCAAAAAATAAGAGTCAAGCGGATATCTGCAAGCAAATGATGTGTGAGCTGTTCTCTGAACTAAGCTATTTTTAATTTAGTGTGTGAAGAGTTTCTCACATCACACAAGCGTCCTAGCAGAAGCAAAAATATTTCTTGTCATTTTCAGCAATCTGTATTTTATTTAGTTATCATTCAAACTATACACTCAGCGGCCAGTTTAGGTACTTTTGGCTTAAGAATGCCTTAATCCTTCATAGCATAGATTCAACAAGGTACTGTAAATATTCCTCAGAGATTTTGGTCCATATTGACATGATAGCATCACGCAGTTGCGGCAGATTTGTCAGCTGCATATCCATGATGCGAATCTCCCATTCTACCACATCCCAAAGGTGCTCTATTGGATTGAGTTCTGGTGACTGTGGAGGCCATTTGAGTACAGTAAACTTATTGTCATGTTCAAGAAATCAGTCTGAGATGATTCGTGCTTTATGACATGGTGTGTTATCCTGCTGGAAGTTGCCATCAGAAGATGGGTACACTGTGGTCATGAAGGGATGGAGATGGTCAGCAACAATACTCGGGTTGGCTGTGGCGTTGACACAATGCTCAATTGGTACTAATGAGCGCGAAGTGTTTAAAAAAATATCCCCCACACCATTACACCACCACTGCCAGACTGAACCATTGATACAAGACAGGATAGATTTATGCTTTCGTGTTGTTGACGCCAAATTCTGACCCTACCATCGGAACTCGAAACTTATCAGACCAGGCAATGTTTTTCCAATCTTCTATTGTCCAATTTTGGTGAGCCTGTGCGAATTGTAGCCTCATTTGCCTGTTCTTAGCTGACAGTTTCGATGTGTTGTGTGTTCAGAGATGCTCTTCTGCATACCTCGGTTGTAACGAGTGGTTATTTGAGTTACTGTTGCCTTTCTATCAGCTGGAACCAGTCTGGCCATTTTCCTCTGGGCTCTGGCATCAACAAGGCATTTGCGCCCACAGAACTGCCGCTCACTGGATATTTTCTTTTTTTCGGACCATTCTCTGTAAACCCTAGAGATGGTTGTGCGACCAGCCCGTCTGGCACCAACAACCATACCACATTCAAAGTCACATAAATCACCTTTCTTTCACATTCTGATGCTTGGTTTGAACTTCAGCAAATCGTCTTGACCATGTCTACGTGCCTAAATGCATTAAGTTGTTGCCATGTGATTGGCTGATCAGAAATTTGCGTTAACAAGCAGTTGGACAGGTGTACCTAATAAAGTGGCCGGGGAGTGTATATAGCCATATGTTTTTTGATAATATTTTAATATACAGGGCAAAGCTACTGTGGTTTAAGCACATTAAAACTTGCATGACAATGATGGTCAAGAAAAAAACGGAGACATTTCGAATTATTTTTGGTTGTTGTAAAAAATAACCCCATTTAGACTATGAATATGACTAAAAACCCTGACATCACTAAATCACTATTTGTTGTTTACATGGAGATGACAATGGCAACTTGCACGTTGAAACAGAAAAGTTTGCATATTCAAGCCCCCATAATGCAGTAGTCGTGAAAATGAATGAGCAAAATGCATAAAAAATTAAGTTTTTAGTTGACCCCATGGTGTCAACCAAAGAATGTCTTACTCTACAGTACATGCATTTTTCAGAATAAATATGCAAATAGCTTGTTTTATATCCAGTTTTTTTTACATTTTTAGATATTTCCTTTGTGTTTCTGCTGATACATTAATTTACTTATTCAAATATGTACATATCCTAAGATAAAAACAAGAACATATATACACAGGTTTCCACAATACTACAAGGCTTGTGTGCAAACCTGAGTCTACTTGTTTGGGTGGGTGGAATGAAACCTGAAACCACAAATGAAGGTGTGAAAGTTGCAAATATGACAGGAAATTAGGATGTAAGTTTTTTTTCCGATGTGGTTTTGGAGTGTGAACAGGTTATCTGTGGGTTCTTTTAAAGTCCTAAAATGTCTTAAATTTCAAACAACAGATTTTAGGCTTTAAAAAGTCTTAAATCCACTGAAATATTGTGTTGTTGGTCTTAAATCATTTTAAATGGCTCTTAATTGTCCTATGTTCATGTAAAGCTATAGCCAATTGGGCCAACACCCATCCAATCACTAACAATATATTTCAATAAAAGTTTTAAGAAATGCTTATTTATTAACTCTGTTTACTTGTTAATATGGTTTAATTATCTTCCTTACTATAACATCTGTTTTTAATGTTTTTTAAGGTTTTAACTTGGCCATAAAAACATCTTTAGTGTTTAGCCTTGTGTAAATCTGAAATTTCAGACAATATAGTCTCAAAATGACCTTAAAATGGTCTTATAAAGTCTTAAATTTGACTTGATGAAACCTGTAGAAACCCTGGTGAAGCTGATCGTGATGCTTGAATCAGCTCTATCTATTTTCCAGAGAGCCGTGAAGCAGCAGAACACCAGCAACTGATTGTGACATCCTGTGCATGAAGGTTATCATCAGCTTAGAGAGAGGACTGTTCTGTGACCTGCTGTTAGAGATCCGTCTGGAAAAAACCCTGACAGAATCCTGGTCAGATGACCAGACATTCTCAGGCCCTGTTTACTTATGACATAACATGTTTTTTTGTCAGTGCGATCACAAGTGGACGATGCTAGATACTCGTGTTAATGAGGTCGGATATGTCAGCCACTTTCCTAGGTAGTCAAAAATGATTGTTTTCAAAAATGAAGTCTCAAAACCTCAAGCATCATTCACTGCCATTTAAAAGAGGTGGAGAGCTGGGTATTTTAGTGAAATGTTTATTGGGTTGTGGTCAAAGGCCAGGGCCACAGGGACCTGATCTTTAGACCAAGCCAGGATATTATTCAATATAAATCTGATTGGGTTTGTTTGAAAAGAAGGCACATACACCCAAGATGGCTTGAGTATGAGTGAATGACAGGATAATTAATTTTTTTGTAAGAACTGTTGCTTTAACTAAGTTTAACTGTTCTAGATTCCTCAAAGTGTGTTATTGTATCTGCTGCAATAGCATTAATTCAAAGTAGACAGTTTTATTAGCTTTTGTTTGTTTTTATTGTAAATTTGGACAATGTTACATAAAAGGTTATTTCTGAGGACATTTTTTGGGATAACATTATGCAAAACAGAAGCACTAATTCATCCACAATGTTTTGGTTTGGTATAATATTTCAGTTTAGCTATTTTGCAAGATTGGTCCCTTAGCTAAAATTAGATTTAAATGAACAGAATGAAATACAATGAAAATAGCAAATTATATATTATATATATTATATTATATATATTTCCATATACTGACTTTCTTATGAATGAATATACAGTCACCGGCCACTTTATTAGGTATACCTTAGTAGTACGGGTTGGACCCCCTTTTTGCCTTCAGAACTGCCTTAATCCTTTGTGGCATAGATTCAACAAGGTAATGGAAATATTCCTCAGAGATTTTGATCCATGTTGACATGATAGCATCACGCAGTTGCTGCACATCCATGATGCAAATCTCTCTTTCCACCACGTCCTAAAAGTGCTCTATTGGATTGAGTTCTGGTGACTGTGGAGGCCATTTGAGTGCACTGAACTCATTGTCATGTTTGAGAAACCAGTCTGAGATAGTTCGCGCTTTATGACATGGCGTGTTATCCTGCTGGAAGTAGCCATCGGAAGATGAGTATACTGTGGTCATAAAAACATGGACAGGGTCAACAACAATAATCAGGTAGGCTGTGGCTCTGACACGATGCTCAATTGGTACTAATGGGCCCAAAGTGTCCCAAGAAAATATCCCCCACACCATTACACCACCACCAGCAGCCTGAATCGTTGATACAAGGCATTGAATCCATGCTTTCATGTTGTTGACACCAAATTCTGACCCTACCGTCTGAATGTCGCAGCAGAAATCGAGACTCATCAGATCAGGCAACGTTTTTCCAATCTTCTATTGTACAATTTTGGTAAGCCTGTGCAAATTATAGCATCAGTTTCCTGTTTTTAGCTGACAGGAGTGGCACCTGGTGTGGTCTTCTGCTGCTGTAGCCCATCTTCATCAAGGTTGGACGTGTTATGAGTTCAGAGATGCTCTTCTTCATACCTCGGTTGTAAAAAGTGGTTATTTGAGTTACTGTTGCCTTTCTATTAGCTCAAACCAGTCTGGCCATTCTCCTCTGGCCTCTGGCATCAACAAGGCATTTGCCCCCACAGAACTGTCACTCACTGGATATTTTCTATTTTTTGGACCATTCTCTGTAAACCCTCGAGATGGTTGTGCGTGAAAATCCCAGTAGATCAGCAATTTCTGAAAAACTCAGACCAGCCCATCTGGCACCAACAACCATGCCACGTTCAAGTCACTTAAATCAACTTTCTTCCCTATTCTGATGCTCAGTTTGAACTGCAGCAGAACGTCTTGGTCATGTCTACATGCCTAAATGCATTGAGTTGCTGCCATGTGATTGGCTGATTAAAAATTTGCGTTAACAAGCAGTTGGACAGGTGTACCTAATAAAGTGGCCGGTGAGCGTAAAAGAGTGACCGTTCGGTGACCAAATGGTTAGACAAGTTTATTTTTTAATAAATTGAGTTTGATTTTTAATTAAGAATTATAAATGTAGAAAAACATGCACTGGCGATTCACATTAATATCCGGTACATGCATTTAAAATGATTGAATTTATGATGCCGATTTAGTGACTTGAAGAACAAGGCACACTGTACCCAATAAACTTGTCAAGAGGATTTCCCCATTTAACCCCTATTGACATGACATGTTTTTCACTTTTCAGGGCCATTGGACTTCGAGTCTCCCTTTGTGACTTGTGACCACTCTGCCTTCCGTCTTTCCATTGTATTGCCATAGGCCTTTCTTTCCTCTAGTTGTACACTATCCAATGTGTACACACACAGGAAGTCTCCATATTCATTTCCTTTGAGTTTGGACAGAACAATCGATCACCTATTCTCCACCCTTTCTCCAGCCAATTTGGTTTTATAGGTGATGCATTAAAAGGGCACAGAAAGCTTGGACTCTTGGTCAGGGTGTGGTTTGATAGTTGTTTGTAAGCATACTTCCAGGAAAAATATCTATTTTAAACCTAATGCCACGTATCAGAATCAGAATGAGCTTCACTGTGAACAATGTTTTGTAAATTACAGAGTAGTTCAATGTAATACGAACTGTATATTACTGTAGGATAGTTATGCAGTATGTTACTGTATTTTAAATTTTCATTGTGAAGATTGCTGTATTTTACAGTAAAGATATACAATTCTGTAAATACATATACAGACAGATAAGTCAATTCAATTCATCTTTATTTCTTTTATTTTTTTTGTCATGGAATTTTTATTCTTGCAAATAGCATTTTACATTTTATGACAACCCATAAAACAATCCGCAAATAAAACAATCAACATATGAAAATAAACAAATAAAATAAAAAAATAAAAATAATAATAATAAATAAAATAAATACAAATACAGAGAAACAATTATAATAACAAACCATATACATACATACACATATACCTTCACTCAATCCACATCTAAGGTTTTTAAGTGATTAAAGAATGCAATAAATTGTTGCCATTTTTCAAAAACTGTTCTCCCCTACCTCTGATATTGTTATTTAATTTTCTCAAGTTTAAAAAGAAGGACTAAATCTTTGAGCCACAATGAAATAGAGGGGGGTGTGGGGAGGTCCAAGACAACAGTATTCTGCGCCTAGCGAGAAGAGATGCAAAAGCCACAAATGTCAGCATGTCTCCGGTTTAAAGGTTGACACTGAGAGGGACACCAAAGATCGCAATTAAAGGGCAAACAGCTAACTTGACCCCCAGAATATCAGAAACAATTTAAAGAAAGTAATCCAAAAATTTTGCACTTGGACAAAATATAAACATATGACTAAGATTACATGGTGAAAGTTTACATTTATCACACATATCTGAGACATTGGGATATATTTAAGAAGTTTGGCCTTTGAGAGATGAGCTCTGTGAATCGTTTTAAATTGTATAAAACTGAGTCTAGCGCATGAGGTGCAGGTGCGCACATTGTCTAATACTGCACTCCAGTAGTCATCTTCAAACTCTAAGTCAAGTTCCTCTTCCCAGGCTCTGATAGCTTTAATGTTATGTGAGTTATCCTTTGGACAAAATAATTGCGTATATCTTAGAAATGATCCACTCATATGAACATTCAGTTAATACCTCTTCCCATGGAGACCTTGTAGGCAGGGAGGGAAACTCAGAGAACAGAGAGGAAGCACAATGTCTAATTTGAAAATAACGAAATAGGTGCGAGGGAAGCAGATTAAATAATGATGATAATTCAGAGTATTCATCTTTATTTCTATAACGCTTTTACAATGTAGATTGTGTCAAAGCAGCTTAGAAGTTCTAGCAAAACTGTGTCAGTCCAGTTTTTCAGAGATGAAGTTCAGTTTAGTTCAGTTCAGTGTGGTTCAAGTTCACTGCTGAAAGCCCAAACCTGAAGTGCAAATCTATACCTCACCAATTGATGAAAGTGAAGAAAAAATAACCTTAAGAAAAACCAGGCTTAGTTGGGAACGACCATTTCTCCTCTGGACAAACTACTTGTGCAGAGCTGCAGTCTAGGCGCTGGAGACTGGAGAACGCTGGACGTCCATCATGGAGAAACTAAAGGTGTGAGTAGGTCACTGGCGGATGTTCAGGCTGCCCCACGGGATCAATAAAAATAATAAATGGTGCTGTAAATGTAATAAAGTAATTTTGCGGCAACTGATTTACAGCAAGTTACTGGCGAACTGCTGTTAGTAAGTTACTGTAGATGGTACTGGAAATTGTTAACAGTGTTTATTCATCAAGTGTGCGCAAACGAACAAAATGTTTTTCTGGTTTTCAGGAGCTCAGTGTCTATGTGGTTTGTTTGCAATATGTGCACTGTTGACTTTTTAACTGTACAATACAGTTTACAGAATACACAAATAAAGATATTTTTACAATTACTTTATTGTTTACAAAAACCTTAAACAGTAAGGGTACTATACACTACCTGACAAAAGTCTTGTCGCCTATCCAAGTTTTAGGAACAACAAATAATAACTTGACTTCTAGTTGATTATTTGGTATCAGAAGTGGCTTATATGAAAGGCAAAGGCCTCTAGATTATACTTATTTTACCAAAATAAAATATGATCATGCCTTGATTTTTAATTATTTAACCAGGACAGTAAAGTCTGACTTTGCTTAGACAAAAGTCTTGTCACATAACAGAAATAATGTGCAATATAGAATATAAAGTCATGCTGCAGTGGAAAAATAATTAATATTGTGTACTCCCATATATATATATGTGTGACTCCCATGAGCTTAGAGGACTGCATCCAGACATCTCTGCAATGACTCAAATAACAATTGATAAAGTCATCTGGAATGGCAAAGAAAGCATTCGTGCAGGACTCCCAGAGTTCATCAAGATTCTTTGGATTCATCTTCAATCCTTTCTACTTCATCTTAGCCCAGACATGCTCAATAATGTCCACCTTCTTTGTTTTCAGGAAGAAGAGCTATCCTACTGGAGAATTTGCCCTCCTGTGGTTTGTAATGTAATGGGCAGCAAAATGTCTTGATACCTCAGGCTGTTGATGTTGCCATCCACTCTGCAGATCTCTCGCATGCCCCCTTACCAAATGTAACCCCAAACCATGATTTTTCCTCCAGCAAACTTGACTGATTTCTGTGAGAATCTTGGGTTCATGAGAGTACCAATAGGTCTTCTGCAGTATTTGTGAAGATTGGGATGCAGTTCAACAGATGATTCATCGTAAAAACCTACCTTCTGCCACTTTTCAAATGATCAACCTGAAGTCAAGTGATTATTTGTTGCTCTTACAACTGGGATCAACGACAATACATTTGTCAGGTAGTGTATGTTTATGACTATAATAAAACAGGTAGCAACTGATGCTGCTAACTATTTAGGTGGATATGGCCTGAGGAAAAAAGATTCTGTAGCGTCTGCCTGAGGGGAGAAGTGTGAACAGTTGGTGGCCCATGGGTAAGAGGGGTCCTGAATGATGTTACCTGCTGTTTCCTCGTTCTGGAAATTGACAAATTCTGGAGGTTGGGCAGGTGCACCTAATAATCTTTTTTAGGTCCCTGTTTTGGCCAGATGTTGCAGGATGTAATGCAGTCCCGTGTTGACTGCATCATCTACTGACCTGTTTGCTCTGTAAGCACACTGAATTGGGTCTTTTAAGGGTTCAGTAATGTTCCTTCAGGTGGGTCAGCACCAGTCTCTAAACAACTTCATGACCACAGATGGTAAAGCAACTGGTCTGTAGTCATTTAGACCTGTGGTTTCTTGGGTACAGGGATTAATAGAGTTTTTGAAGCAGACTGGGACTTTGCGAAGTATTGGTACTTTGTCTTCCAGGGCATTCCAGATCTTGGAAGTAATCATTTAGACACACTTTGTGCTAGAAGGACTAAATACAGAAACCAAGAAAGACTAGGTAGTGTCCCAGAGAGTGTGTGAGAATTGAACCCTTCTAATAAAGCTTGTATGTATTAGGTGAAAGTTGTTATTAATGGTTCAACAAAACCCCAGTGGATAGGATTTCCACAGGACTGGTCTCCACTGTTTATCAGTTATTTGGGCTACACTAGAAAGTGGAGTACAAGGATAAGTTAAAGACTTTTTAATAATCTCATTCCAGTAACTGTGCTGGAAGTCTGCAACGAGGCTTCATTCACTCTTCAGTCTCCCACGTGGAATGGAATGAAACTGGATCAGGTAAATCCTCCTATTGTAGCTGGTATCTCTGGTATGCACAAAGAACAGAGAAGAGAGAGACCAACAATGGATCCCATCAAAATGGCTGTGCGCTGAATGCTGAATAGAGATTAATGGGGATTACCACAGAAGAACAGAGGATGGGCTCTGCTGTTAAACCGTGCTGGAGTTCTGTGTGAGATGCTGGATCAATATTTGGCAGTCAAATGTTTCTGTTTGAATTGGGAATATTGGTGTTAAAATTGCCTGTAGAAGCATGATGAGTATCCGGTAAAGATTGAATAGTGGAGCTGGTATATGTTGTGTGTTGGAGAATTGGAGTTGAGCTACAAACTGTCATTTGAAGTGGGTCAAAAACGTTCATCAAAGTTGTCTTAAAACTATTGAACAATATCCATTCTGTCTTAAGACAGTTTTGAAAAACTGTTTGATCAACTTCAAATGTCAACATGCTTATAGACCAATAATTTACCATGGCAGTTCTTAGATAAAATTGACTCTTACTGGAAAAGCCACACGTTATTACAACCTATCAAATTCCATGTGATATTACCTTCCAATTTTTACACTTGTTAGTTCAGTTCGCTCTGTGTGGTTGTTTGGAGACCAAAACAGAAAAGTAGCTGAGAACTTGTGACGAGCTTATGAATTGTATTAAAGAAGTCAATTCAATTCATCTTTATTTCTATAGCGCTTTTACAATGTAGATTGTGTCAAAGCAGTTTAACATAGAAGTTCTAGTAAATTGAAACAGTGTCAGTCAAGTTTTCAGAATTGAAGTTCAGTTTAGTTCAGTTCAGTGTGGTTTTTCACTGCTGAAAGTCCAAACACTGAAGAGCAAATCCCTCGATGTGCAGTTCCACAAGTTCCAAACCAAGCAAGCCAGTGGCGACAGTGGCGAGGAACAACTGGCGAAAGTGAAGGAAAAAAAACCTTGAGAGAAATCAGGCTCAGTTGGGCACGGCCATTTCTCCTCTGGCCAAACTTCTTGTGCAGAGCTGCAGTCTAGGCGCCGGAGGCTGGAGAACGCTGGACATCCATTGTGGAGAAGACAAAACAGTAGCAGGAATTCCTCCATTACACACACAAAGGAAGATCTGCTGAAATGTGATCAATTTCCAAAGCCTGTATTGGACTGTAATTGAACATTGCCAGATTGACAAGCAAAATAAGCTATGATTGAGATATCTGTCCTTTTATGGTCACACCTTGTTACACCATATCCTGTTTTGGTTTCATTTACATGTCTTAGTTTGTATATAAGTTGAACCTCACAAAAGTGAGACAACCATAATTTCAGGGGTCTCTGCCTGAGCTCGGGTGAACAAAACTATAATAATTTATAGTAAATGCTATAAGCCGCCTTTCCACGTGACACGACTGTCGGAATATTTCCCCTTATGGTTGTCGCACAGAATTTTCAGTTTTGTCATGCACCATGGGAGAGAAGCTGTTCTCTCAGTGTCCGAAATAAAGGAGTTCAAAAGCAAGAGCCTTTACTCTCCAAATGTATTCCACTTTGGAATACATCACATCCAGTCGGCCGGTCGCATACAGTCTAGTCGCAGAAGTTCAAATACTTCAACGTGTCCGCAGCTCAAACTGGATCCAAATTTTCTGCATATGGAGATGATCGGAACTCCACCCAGCTCCCGGACTACTCTCTATTAAAAATGAATGACTTCCGGTCTGTCGCTTGTCGTGTGCAGTGGAAAGGCGGCTTGAGTGTTTTGATCCATATCGTAATATAGTTGTGGAAATTCTATAGTTGCTATCATAACACTACTACTACTACTACTACTACAAGCTCTCTGCAACTCTCACATGGTCGCCCATTTAAGCTAAGCAGGGCTGTGCCCGGTCAAAACCTGGATGGCAGACCACATGGGAAAGCTAGGTTGCTGTTGGAAGGGGTGTTAGTGAGGGCAGCAGGCAGCAGGGGGCAATCAACCTGCAGTCTATGTGGGTCCTAACGCCCCTGTATAGTAAAGGGGACTCTATACTGCTCAAATGAGTGCTGTCTTTCGGATGAGACGTTAAACCGAGATCCCGACTCTCTCTGTGGTCCTTAAAAATCCCAGGATGTCCTTCGAAAAAGAGTAGGGGTTTAATCCAGGCCAAACACAAACAGCTGGTGTGTGGTGTGAGGTCTGGCGCAACATGGCTGCCGTCGCGTCATCCAGGTGGATGCTGCACACTGGTGGTGGATGAGGAGATTGCCCCCATTGTGTAAAGCGCTTTGCGACTGTAGTAAAAACGTATACTACTTAGTTTATCAGTTTACTACAGTATAGAAGAATTCATTATCAAAGTGTTGTAAATACTATAATATATACAGTATATATTCTGTACTATAGTATGATCAAAAAACATCTATAGTATTTACTATAAATTACTATAGAATTATTTTATTTTTTTCATGTGGGAGGCTCAAATAAGCCATTTCAATTGGACAAACCTGGCCTTCCACATAAACCGACACTCTCTAAGTAAACTACTCATCCAACAAACTGAGATTGTACTGCAGTTTGAGATTACACACGATTTGTTGCCTCTAGCCAATTCCCCTGCTAATGACTAATGCTACATATAAGCTAATGCTAGCCTTGCGCACTATCCTATGTAGTTTTATGGCTGTCAGCTAATTCATCTCCCAGGAGCAGGAAACGTGGTGCATCAGCATGTAGGCAGATCGGCGTAAGATAACTTTGTTTGAGGGATGGCCCAATGCTTAGCCATAGCCTGGGGCCTGCTTCATTCGCACAATCTGGGATCACGCCTCAGTGCGCACATTTAATAGACACAGCGGACTTCATCATGACATCATGCCTTTGTTTGAAATCCCAACACCCATTCACCACTCCGCTGCTGGCTTAGGCTGCCAGCGCCGGTAATATCAACAAGTAGCACCTTTAAATGAAGGCTCCAGGGTCAGGCTATAACATCAGGACTGTTTCATCAAACTTTTAGTTGAGCTAGCTGTTGAGCTACTCTGTTTAGACATAAAAGTAACTGCTTTTAAGCTAGTATGTGGTTTGTTTATTGTCATGCTACATCAGGTGAGTAGATGTTTTAAATGAACAGCTTAAATCACCCAATGTTGACCTGTTGGTCTTGCCGTTTCTCCCTTCTTTGTTTTGATGGTTTTAGAAGGAGTGGAGGCTAGTTGGTTGAGCCATGTGGACTAGCTTAAAATCTTGCTTAGACAGCTGAGAATTTAAGTAGTCACTATTGATTCATTTTCTTCAATTAAACAATAGTAGATAGGTATCTTTTATTATTGTTATTATTTTATCTGTACTGCCTGCTTGGGTAATTCAGTAAATACAGCCGGGTCTGTATGGTTAGGGTTAGGATTTAAATCTGGTATACTAGCTATAAGATACCTACTTGTGATTCACTTTAGTAGTTTTACATGTATGCAAATTACTTGTCTCCGCCCACCAAACACCACCATATAACTACCCACCTGAACATCATTCTTTAGTATCAGCCAATGAGAACGCTTAGTCCATGATGTCATTTCTAGAGCACATTCCAGTTGGATAAAAAGTGGTCCACACAGGCTAAAGCATTGTCTAGAGGGGGATTATTGGTTGTAGTTTTCACTAATAAAAATAATAAAAAGTTAGCTTGAATATTATATTTAAATGTTATATATTTACATACATTTTAACGTTCAAATTTATGTCCCATCTCATGATGTTTATGTAAGAAAAAGAAAAATGGTTCCAGTTAACAACACAAATCTATCATCAACTTTATGCAATGTCTTACAAAGATAATAGAAACAAGACTAATTTCCCTTGAGTTGAGATTGATCTAATAGGGTTACCAAAAATCTGACAGGGATTGGTATTTTGAAAAAGGCAAGTTCAAAGGACTATATTAGTATAATAGTAGTTCATATTCAAATTAGCATGATGCTAGCTTTTTAAAGCTACTTCCCTACCGTTTAAAAGAACAATGTGACGTGAAACCAGTTTTCTCAATTGTCTTAGCATTTGAAATAGCATTAATCTGCTACATTTGAGTATAAACATACATGTGAACATATTAATGTTTTCTTTAATTTGAAAAGCCCCCTTTACTACTTCATTGCTCACTTCCTGTGAGTCAAAGAGTTTCTGAGAAATGTGACCAGAGTATATGATCCATTAATTGATAGCGCTGCTAAATCAAACTCAGTGGACATCGAAGTGAATTTCCAAAGGTCTTGTTTTCTCACGATAATATTTTAGTTTTGCACCATGTCTAAAAGTTTAAACTTTTAAAGTTGCCCGTTTCCCAGTGCCTGGTGTCGCATACATTCCCGTTTGTGTTTGTGAATCCTATTGTACTACGCGTCACCATGCGTCGCCCTCTGAATAAAGGCTGTCTGGCTCCCAGCTTAAATATTGCAGCAAACTAAAAAACCAACCATCAGACTGGATTCAGTCACTTCTGCTCATTCGGGCGACAAGGATTGGAGGCCATAGGTGGGAACCAGAGAGCAAAAAGTTCACTTCACACCACAGTGTGCCAAGAGAAGGGGGAACACAAATACTCTGGAGCTCTTACTGTGGCAAGTTGCCCATTTTATTCTACTTAGCTATATTGCTGTTTGATTGAGCGTCCTTTGACCGGAGCTATGCTTTTAATTAGTTGTAGACAATTTTGGATAACTTTTGGGGTGTTTAAAATTGTTACTTGTTTGGTTGAGAGTGGATTTGATTATCTTTGGAACTCTAGATAACTATCTGATGGAACAAATGCTCCAGACATTTTAAACCGAATGACTTTTTTATCTAAAGTTTACAACTGTGTTTTGAACTTATTAGTAACTTAATAAGTTTTCACTTAAAAAAACATATCTGATGGTTTCAAACATCTCTTTTGTTTGTTCCACAGTGCTGACAGTCAACCATGGGTGACTGGAGTTTCTTGGGCAACATCCTCGAGGAAGTAAATGAGCATTCGACGGTAATCGGTAGGGTGTGGCTCACGGTCCTCTTCATCTTCCGAATCCTCATCTTGGGCACGGCCGCAGAGTTTGTGTGGGGTGACGAGCAATCGGATTATGTGTGCAACACGCAGCAGCCTGGTTGCGAGAACGTTTGCTACGACGAGGCCTTTTCCCATCTCGCACATTCGCCTGTGGGTGCTCCAGATCATCTTTGTTTCCACACCCTCATTAGTGTACGTAGGCCATGCCGTGCACCATGTACACATGGAGGAGAAGCGCAAGGACGAGAGGAGGCTGAGCTCAACCGGGCAAACAAGGAGAACGAGGAGAGGCTGCCGCTGGCACCCGATCAGGGAAGCGTCCGTACGGCCAAGGAGACGAGCACAAAGGGCAGCAAGAAGTTTCGTCTGGAGGGCACTCTCTTGAGGACCTATATCTGCCCACATTATCTTCAAGACTCTCTTTGAGATCGGCTTCGTAGTGGGTTCAGTACTATTTGTACGGCTTCCGAATCCTGCCGCTCTACAAGTGCAGCCGTTGGCCGTGCCCAAACACGGTTCGACTGCTTTGTCTCAAGACCTACCGAGAAAACCGTTTTCATCATCTTCATGTTAGCCGTGGCCTGCGTCTCGCTGTTCCTCAATTTTGTGGAAATCAGCCATTTAGGCTTAAAAAGATCCACTTTGTGTTTCGTTAAGCCGGTGCGGCCGCAAGTCGAGGGACAGGAGCGGCGCGAAAAGGGCATTGCCTTCCATAGCTGCCTCCTCCATCCAGAAAGCCAAAGGTTACAGTGTTGGAGGAGGACAAATCCACTTCGCACTTCTTCCCTCTGACTGAGGTTGGAGGGATGGTGGCTGGACGCCTGCCGGCTTCATACGAGCCATTTGAGGAGAAATCCGACGAGGCCATGGCACCTAAGAAAGACATGTCTAAGATGTATGACGAAACGCTGCCCTCTTACGCCCAGACGACCGTGATTGGACCGAGTGCATCGTCAGGAATTCTGCGCAGGGATGAAGATGAGGACGAGTTGGCTGTGGAGGCAGATTGGGAGGCCAGCGAGACGATAGAAGACACACGACCGCTCAGCAGCCTTGAGCAAGGCCAGCAGTCGCGCAAGGTCAGATGACTTGACGGTATAAGTGATCCAGTGGAACTGGATTAAAAGTGCAGCAGTGTAAGTTGTAATTTTGGGGAAAGTGAGTAAACCTGAAAGAGAGTTAGAAAGAAAGGATGAGGTGCCTTCGGGCAACTGCGGCGACACTTATAATACCAGCTTCTTTTTTTGAGGAAGGAAATGATTTAAAAATAATGCTGTGCAATTTTCATGAGGAAACTTGAGAGCTTGATTCATTTTTTTTATACAGCAGTATTTTTCGTACTGTTTTTATCAAACAGTTAACAACCAGAGTTAGGGATCTGCAGCAGCTAGATCTCCAAAAGGAGGAGTCGGTAGAACGTATTTAGGCGAACAATATGTGGTGTTTTTTTAATAATACATTTTCTATCCAGAATTTTACCGAGGGTGAGATTCTGATGTTTACATTTTTGGATTAGCCATTAGCTGAATGTTGTTTGTGACATTTTTTGTTCTTATTCTGATAAGAAAACTGTCAGGGCATCATCCTTTTCACCTCAATCATTTCAACCATACATGATGATGAATACTCGATCAATCTTCTTGATTTGTATGTGAATGGTACTGTAACGGATAGGTGTATGTGAGGTGAAACAAATGCTGATAGTTTTGTTGCACAGTCGTTCATCATGGCATAATAGTGAAATAAAGACTATTTATTTAAAAGAAATGACCACCACTGATATACGTCAAACATGATGACCTTGTTTCTGGTTTCACTCACTTACATTGAGAGTCATAAACTGAGTGTATCTAGCGATAACTGTAATAACTGCATTAGCCATAGAAGAGATTGTAGGCCACATTCTTTCTAGTCTCTCTGCGCAAGCAGCCATGATGATGATGATAAAGATCACGCCCAATCAGCACAAAGTATTGTTCAACAGGAGACAATAAAACAACATTACATGACATGCCACCGCAGACAGTCTGACATCCTTGATGTTGTTGGAAACAACATTTGAGTGCTTTTCTCATTCAGAAAAGGACGGAAATAATTCAGAATATTTGAAAAGGCCAGAACAGAAGTGTTTTGCCCCTTTATTAAGTAATATTTTCAGCAGAGACACCTTGTTTTTGGTTTTAAATATGCCTAGGAATTTAGAGTGATGTATAGAACGACAAAAAAATTCAGTTGTTTATTATTTCATCTTTATCTGACCAGTAATAATGCCTGTTTGTTCGTAAAACTTCCACAGTTCATCCAAAAGTCATAACACATGATTCACTGAAATGTATTTAACCTGTTCATTTCATGTCAAATGTGTGGTTATGATAACATGTATGCCAACTTGCATTATTTTTTGCCATCTATACCCTCTATAATGGTTTCGTATTAGTTTGGTCCGAATGTAAAAACTGTTTTAAGTCACCGTTACTTTCCCAGAACCCAACGCGTTGGCAGAAAAACATAATTTCAAGCAGATTTTCTGTTGTATGTGGATGATATATTATTTAAAACGCTCGATGCATGAGGTAACATTAGCAACATTTGACCCAGACCTAAACAGCACAAAGGCCATTAGTAGGTCAAATAAAAATTAGGGTAGACGCAAATAAAAACCATTCTCAGACAGATGAATGGTCATAATTTTGCCTCCTAGTTATTGTACTAATGTGAAGGATGGCACTGTCTGTTCACAAAGCCTTAATGTGGGTGTTCACAGCAGTCTTTAATATCTCCCCTTAATCTTTCTGATAAACAGTGCTTCACTATGTCTTTTCTAAGAATTGCTCGGTCTAAACAACAATGCAGGACTGAGGGTTGTATTTTTTACGATGCATGAGATTACTTCCTAGAGAAGCCTGATTTGTTGAAAACTCAAAACGAAACAGCTTTGTTCAACATTCGGACTGGTTCTACATTTTGCTGTGATCACCGAAGACAGAGATCAGTCTGTTTGCTGCACGTCAGATTACAGGCTGATTAGAGTACATCCGATTGATTATCGGTGCTTAATTGGGTTTCATCAGCAAGTTGTACCGAGAATTAACTCAAGGCTGTTCATGTCCTGATTTTTCTTTTGATCATTTTCACATCGGTTCTTGAACAAGAAAAGATTTGACTGTTTTTCACTAATTTGTAGTCCTTTACTGCTCCTATACAGAAATGATCGTCAGTTGAAACCATATGCGGATATAGCCAATAAAAGTCATGTGTGGTCAACAGCACTGTCTGATGCCTTTTATTAATAGCACACTCACGCACACACATATTCATAGTCTATCTATCTCTCTTTCACACAGACAGACATGTAGACAGATAGATGGATGGATAGCATTTAATGCAAATGTGACAGGAGCATTAAATGCTATTTCTGATGCCCCCCCCCCCAAATAACAGATTTTAGTAGATTGTAGGTTCAATTAGACTGAAGACAAGGACAATGACAGGGTTTGTACATTTGTAAATTGTTTTTAATAAAGAATAATAATCTGACAACCAAATGAAATTTGAACCAAATTCTTTAAAGAACAACTCACAGAAATCAACCATCAGTCCATTTTAGAAATCTTTGGGATGAATTCCCTTTAAGTCACAGTATTTATGTTTTTATTTCAGGGACAAATAATGTATGTTTCTGGTAGTATGTACCATAGATAGATAGATAGACAGACAGACAGACAGACAGACAGACAGACAGATAGAGAGACCACTCGGAGACCATCCTCCATGTTCAGTTGTGGCCTGTATTTTTCCAAAATGCATTTATTGGGATTTGTTTAAACTACAGAACAAAATACATAATAAATAAATAAATAAATAAATAAATAAATAAATAAATAAATAAATAAATAAATAAATAAATAAATAAATAAATAAATAAATAAATAAAAAGTGAAAAAACAAATGGTTAAAAATGTGAAAAAAATATGCAAATAAATTACATAAATTCAAATAATAACAGTACATAAATAAAAAAATAATAACAATGTTCAGTGCATTTTTGTATCTTGCGTTTCATAGCTTTCCAATGTTACTGGTTAAATAAATTTGTTAATTATTGCTGAAATGTAAGACATTTAAACAATACAAGAAGACACCAACAAGGGTTTGAAAGCTCAAACGTCAAAAAATGTTGCATGGTCCACCTGGTTCAAAAAGTGTTGAGAGGTGGTCCATATTTTATAAAAATCTTGTAACTTTCCTCTAACAGTGTATGTCAGCTTCTCCAGAGCAAGATTATTAGTCATTTCTTTAATCCACTGGCCACAGGATGGCCTTTGAGGTTTTTTTTTTCTTTTTTTTTTCAATTTTAAGCAATAACACGCTTCATTTGGAGTAAACTAAATTCTAATAGTTCGCTTGTGTTCAGATCCAGGTTTGCAGGGTATATATGAAATAAACATAATTTGGGAACCAAATGTATATTACCATCTCTGGAAATTCTGAATCTCATTGCACTCCCATACACAATGATAAAGGGTACCCACTTCTTCATTGCATTTTGTACAACTATCAGGAATATTGGGTTAAATCTACTGTTTGCAGTTTAGCTAGTGTAGTGTAATTAAGTTTGTAGGAGCCATTTATTTCAGTAATTTACAACTGTGTTTATTTTTAATGTGAGTGATTGCCGTAAAGGTGTCAGAAAGTTTAACCTGGTGCCATAAAATCAATGTGCTGTGTCTTTAATATAATGTAATCAACACAGGGCTGAGGCGACGCAGTGGCGCAGTAGGTAGTGCTGTCGCCTCACAGCCAGAAGGTCGCTGGTTAGAGCCTCGGCTGGGTCAGTTGGCATTTCTGTGTGGAGTTTGCATGTTCTCCCTGCGTTCGCGTGGGTTTCCTCCGGGTGCTCCGGTTTCCCCCACAGTCCAAAGACATGCGGTACAGGTGAATTGGGTAGGCTAAATTGTCTGTAGTGTATGGGTGTGAATGAGTGTGTGTGGATGTTTCCCAGAGATGGGTTGCGGATGGCTAAAACATGTGCTGAATAAGTTGGCGGTTCATTCTGCTGTGGCGACCCCGGATCAATAAAGGGACTAAGCCAACAAGAAAATGAATGAACACAGGGTCGCAAAAAAACTAAATCAAATGGCTGATGTGTTTTTTATTTGATGTTGTGTTTTTAATGTAACTAGTAACCATTTTTTCTTCTTCTGTAGGTTATAGATAAAATATGGTCATTCTAATAGTTTAATAATTTTTTTGTCAAATAAGTTTTATTGAGGCGACGCAGTGGCACAGTAGGTAGTGCTGTCGCCTCACAGCAAGAGTTGCTGTTTCTGTGTGGAGTTTGCATGTTCTCTCTGCGTTCGCGTGGGTTTCCTCCGGGTGCTCCGGTTTCTCCCACAGCCCAAAGACATGCGGTACAGGTCAATTGGGTAGGCTAAATTGTCCGTAGTGTATGAGAGTGAATGAGTGTGTGTGGATGTTACCCAGAAATGGGTTGCGGCTGGAGGGGCGTCCGCTGCATAAAACATATGCTGGATAAGTTGGCGGTTCATTCCGCTGTGGAATAAAGATAAAAGGATGCCAAATTTTGTCAAATTGTTCGAGTTTTTTTCAAATAGTGTCTAACTCGCTCCAAATGTAACAAAGAGGTTATTTCTCCAAGCCACAGTTTACATGTAGGGGGTTCCCTTTTTCCCAAAACAGTAGCAGTAGCTTCTTGGCAGTTAAACAGTATGAGAGCAATGTATGTTGTATTTGACAACAAAGCGTTTGTTCAGAGAATCTCAGAATTAAAAGCATTGGAACCGGTTGTAATTGCAACTTCAACATCTCGGAAAGCACTTCAAAAATTCCATTCCAATAACTCTTTATCTTAGAACAAAGAATAAAACGGTGAGATCCGCACATGATGAATTACATTTGTCGCAAAGAGGTGAAATATTTTGAAAGATTCTATGTAATTTTTTCTTTGAATAATGTAACCTATGAATTATTTTAAACTGAATAAGACAATGTCTAGAATTAATAGAGTGTTTATTAATATCCTCGAAACCCGATTGCCACATTTCTAAATTTCAACTCCCAATTCTCCCACTCGTCCATAATACATTTTGTGGAGGGGGAAATGACGGATTGAAGTTGTTCATAAATGATTGATAATGCTTTTACTACCTTCACATAGTTTAATAAAATTAATTACATTTTTGGAAATCACCAAGCGACCTCCCCTTCATTATCCCGCGTATTGAGAGTAAAATCAAAACTCTCCTGCTGCTCTCTTCTGGTGATTTGGTGAACAGTTTTGCTTTAATTAAAGGATTTGCGCAACAAAACAGATTTCGCATTGCGTTTCTAAAATAATAATGTGTAGGTTTGCTTGTTTTGTGACTCATTTTTGCTTATTTCAGTAACTTTTAATACCCCTTTTCGTGTTTTGCATATGTGTCTATCTGCAGAAAACTCTGAGCGGGTGTGAAAAAAATAAAGATCATTTCCTGTGTGAGAGCGAGAATAGCCCGCAACATTAACACGCGCACAAACACACACGCATCTCTTTGCGAAGCTTATCAACAGCAGACATCAGACGGTGAGTTTTAGTGATTTATGTTTAATTTGAACAAATGGAAAATATCAGTGTAGTATTTTCACTAATATTGTTTCACTGGTAGGCTAAGTATGTTATCCTGAATTCAGCAGATGAAGGGACAACAATATGAATGCAAGCAGCAATACAGGTGAGCCTGTAAGATTTACTGTAGCCTAGTTTGTATACACGCAAAACAAACATAGAAATTAGGTTATGTTGCGATTGTTTCATGCTGGTTTAAGTGGTTAAGTGAAACGTCTGTCATCATTTAGCTGCTTACCTGACTTTTCCAAACCTGCTTGACTTCTTTTTTGTAAACACAGAAGAAGAAAATGCTGGAAACATCGACTTCAATAGTAAGTTATGTTTTCCTATGGATGAAAAAGGTTCCACAGGGTTCCAACGCTTCTTTAAAGTAGCTACTTAAAAGTACTTGAATTTAGACATGTATTCAAAGCCTGGCAAGTACTTAAAAACAAAAACAGCCCCTTGAAATTGCTTAAATTAATTTTGAAATTAAATTTGTTTATGGTTTTATTTCAACAATTGTACTCAATTGTCAAAAAACAGAACAAAAAATGAGAAATTCTTACATTTTAAATATTACATTTAAATCTTGTGCAATAACGCTGACAAATAATGCCCAATTTATCAATAATTCAGAAACCACTGTCCTGACATTTTATCCTACCCATCAGATTACAGTGCATCCAGAAAGTATTCATAGTATTCATAATTTTTTTTGATGTTACAGCCTTATTCGAAAACGGATTAAATTCATTTATTTCCTCAAATTCTCCACACAATACCCCATAATGACAATATGAAAAAGATTTTTTGAAATTGTTGCAAATTTATTCAAAATAAAAAACCTGAAAAATCACATGTACATCAGTATTCACAGCCTTTGCTCAAAACTTTGTTGATGCACCTTTGGCAGCAATTACAGCCTCAAGTGTTTTTGAATATGATGCCACAAGCTTGGCACACCTGCATTTGGGAATTTTTGCCCATTCCTCTTTGCAGTACCTCTCAAGCTCTATCAGGTTGGATGGGAAGCGACAGCGTATAGCCATTTTCAGAGATGTGCAATAGGATTTAGGTCTGGGCTCTGGCTGAGCCACTCAAGGACGTTCACAGAGTTGTTGCGAAGCCTTTCCATTGATATTTTGGCGGTGTGCTTTGTGTCATTGTCCTGCTGGAAGATGAAGCGTTGCCCCAGTCTGAGGTCAAGAGCACACTGAAGCAGGTTTTTATTCAGGATGTCTCTGTACATTGCTGCATTCATCT
Source organism: Danio kyathit (assembly GCA_903798195.1). Lineage (NCBI taxonomy): Eukaryota > Metazoa > Chordata > Actinopteri > Cypriniformes > Danionidae > Danio > Danio kyathit. The sequence goes on from LR812519.1 coordinate 58,789,138, forward strand.
TTCCCTCTATCCTGACTAGTCTTCCAGTTCCCGCTGCTGTAAAACATCCCCACAGCATGATGCTGCCACCACCATGCTTCACTGTAGGGATGGTATTAGTCTGATGATAAGCGGTGCCTGGTTTTCTCCAAACGTAACGCCTGGCTTTCACTCCAAAGAGTTCAATTCAATCAATCAAAATCTTTTTTCACATTGTAATTATAGGGTATTGTGTGGAGAATTTTGAGGAAATAAATGAATTTAATCCATTTTTGGAATAAGGCTGTAACATACAACAATGTGGAAAAAGTGAAGCGCTATGAAGACTTTCCGGATGCACTGTATGTTACCAACACTGCATTTGAATGGTTCTGAGGTTGGGGTTAGGGATTAGGTAGGTTTGGGCAATATTACAGCTTCATATCACACCACATTAAAATTTACACTGGTAGCAAAATTTGATGGGATAAAGTAAACATGGTAAAATCGCTGTAATTCATTACAAACATGACTGTTTTAAAAATGTTTTAAACTTGTAAAACTCTTTGTAAAAAAACTTGTAAAAATTCTTGATCACATTTGATGATGCAGGGTGTCCGCGGGGTCTTAAAAAGTATATAAAATTGATAAACCATTTCAGAGAAATGTAAGGCCCTTAAAAAGTATTAAAAAGTCTTAAATGCTATTTTACATGGCCTTAAATTTTGTATAATTTTGGATTATACAATTTTTAGTTTTATTATAAAGTTTGCCTGAATTTAATCTGCCAATTATGCGGTGCTGTGTGTGTGTGTTTTTTTTAATTGTTATTTATTTAATTTTTTATTGAATGCATCACTGCATTGAACAGAAAATACAGTAACAAAAGTTAGAAAAGATAGAGAGAAAAAATATCTTTACAAAGCCTCAATCATTAAGAAAAAGATTATCATAAGCTTTAAGAAACGTATTGTTTTTATAATTCTTAATAAATTTAAGAGATTCAACAATGAATAAAATTTTAGCATGGAAGTCTATGTATTGTCTTTAGGAACTAACTTTTGTGTATAAAAAAAATGTACAATATAACACAAAAACATTAACAATAAGATCGAGAGCATGATCGCTACCAGAAAAGTACAGAAATATATCTTTTATAGACAAGTTTAAGCTGTGTAGTTTATGAAATCGATAAATCCTGCTAGATTTGACATCACCTTGCTTTGTTTACTGTAGTAACTAAGACAACACTGTTATTCCTGCTTTTCTTTAGCCGCCACCTACTTTACTGTTAGTTGTCGCCAATTTTACTGGTTGAAACCTTATGTGGCTATAATGTCTTAAAATATATGGAAAGTGTCTTAAAAAAGGTCTTAAAAGGCATTGAATTTCACTCTCTGATTCCTGTATATACCCTGTGATGATTGATGTTCACAGCGAGCTGAACAGATCTTTTAATCCCAGTTGCTCTGCTCATGTCCGGTTTTGTTGATATGATTATACGTGTTACTACAGAGACATGTTAATACGCAGCTGTCAATCAATTTGGTGGGTGGGGAAACTGCACTCCTATCGACCTCAAAATGGGAGAGATGTGTATACGATTTTAACGTCAGGAAATAAAAGAAAAATAGATTAATTGTGTTTATATCACTATAATATGACTGTGGACACACTATACTTACACACAGTTTTGTCCAAACAGCTTACAAAAGATGATTTTCAGCATAGGTGCCCTTTAAAATTAATGGTGCTTTAAAAAGTCTTGACTCTGCTGTTTGTAAAAATCCTGTGAAAATCCAAAACATCTTCTTTTGTGTTCAACAGAAGAAAAAAACTCAAATGTTTTATAGTGCAATATAGGCCTATATAGTGACTATAATCTTAAATGTTTGGGTGAACAATCCTTTTAAGATGCTAGTACCATCAGTAAAGATATAGTGTAGCACTTAAAGTGGTTCCCCTATGATTAGTAGCCAAAGAACCACTATAGGTGCTATTCTTGGCTTTTTTTTGTAGCGAATGACTGTTACTTGAACATGGAATGGAATCAAGTCTAACTCGATAACCTTTTAATTTACAAACATGTTACAACATTTATTTTTATTCGTAGGTGAATTTTCCAAGTCACTGCACACATTTTTAACAGTGGCCGTGTTGACTGTGGTTTGGTGTTTGGTTTTTCTTCTGGTGTTCATTATCTGCCTGTTTTTATTGAAAAAACATCCGGAACGAATGTAAGTCCAGTCATTTTGTTTTAAATGCTTTTTAATCGCAATACTACAGAATTACAAACTATTTTTCTCCTCAATGCAACAGGACAGAGTTACATTCAACAACTGAGTATGAGGTAAACAATCATTTGAATGATATATTCGCACAGACTTTTCATTTTAGTCAGCCAGCCCCAGGGCTTCTGGTGAATTGTCATCCCATACAAAATCGATGCATTTATGATATGATTTCTTTAAATAACAGTGATCTTCACTGCCTGGCTGAGATATGATATAAAATGGCTACCAGACCAAACAAGAAGCACTACATTAAATTGTATTTTTCCACGCAATGTCTTTAAAATATGGAAATTAATTTTTTTTTTTTTGCGCTAGCCTGCTGATCCTGACAGCACATGCGTTTAAATGGTCTATTGTCTATTTTTACGCTTTAACAACCAAATTGACGCTTAAGTCTATTTAACTGATTATATTTGGATTACATTACAACATCAATGCTGTAAAAGGAACCTTATGAATTTGAAAATAGTCGCATAAACCTTTCACCGGAAGTTCATCATTGGCTGAAAAACACTGCATATAGCCCATTACGTTGAAATAATTAGCCTAATAATTTGAGAATATCTCTAACTGGTCAAATCAAAGACATTCTTAGTTTACATTTATTTTATTTAATTCTGCTCTCTCGCTTTTAGGTGCCTGAAAACATGAAGAAACGAGAAAGAAGTAGAAGTTTTAGAGAGAAGGTGAACTCAGTTTACTATGAGTGGATCGCTGATTCAGACTATTGCCCACAGAGGAAACAAGATTCAAATAGCAGTACAGTTGAAATGAATGTGATAGTTTAAAAACAACTATTATTGTTTTTGTCAAAAGCTAATGCCTTAGTAATGCATTTTAGCGAGTTGTAAGACTTATTTTAACATGCTAACTGCGATTATAAAATTAAGAACAGTATTTTTGTATCGTTTTGTAAATATCCTGTTAGCTCAACAGAGGGCGGTGTTGCACTAAATCACTAATTAAGTGAAATGATATATTGTTTTGAGTAATCTTGAACGTTTTTGTTGTTGATATTTCTTTAATACTGTTTTGTTACCAACATTCTTCAAAATGTCTTGATAATGAAATAAAAATGTAACTAATTCATAACAAAGAAATGTGTGTATGTGCATGTGTGTAAGAAACCCAAAATGTGTGTACTTTCTTATAACCCAAAAGTGTGTACTTAGAATAACCCAAACGTGTGCTAGATCTCACACGTTTGGTGGGTGTTGTCATTTATGAATTTATGTTGTCATTTATCAATTTATGAAAATTTAAATATATATACTACCACAGAGGTCTTTAGAATGTCCCCATTTTGTGTGTGTGTTTGGGTTGGGGGTGGAGGTCTGGGGGAGGGTGATTCACTGGATATATCCAGAAGTCTTGATGTCCTTCAGTTTTCACTCTTTCCATGCAGCTGCTTCTCTACTCTGTTCTCTCATCCCCTGATCATGGTAAGTCTTATGAGACAAACATTATATGTAGATCGATACATCTGATATTATTGTACTTACACCTTTTTGTCTTTTCGCAGATTATTAGGACACTTTCTCTATTTATTGTCCTCTCCGTTGTCTGCTGCTATGCAGAGGTAAGACAGAAAGCTTTTATTCTTAGAAGAAAACTCCCTCTGACTCACATGTTATTAGTATAAAAAAACTGCATGTGATTTTAAACACCTAATAATGTGATTCAAATCTGGAAACATTTTCAAATGGACAAAATGTAGGTTTTTTCTTTATAGTTTAGGATTTATTAGTGTGTTTATCTCTTTTAAATGGGTTTTATGTTTGTCAAATTATGTATTGCATTGTGTGAAAGTGTTTATTTTATTTGCATTGACTGCTCCATGAAGAACCTTTAACATCCATGCAGTTTTTCTATTTCCCTAAAGGTTCTTTATAGTGGAGAAAGGTTGTTAAGACTATTAAAATATTCTTCAGACTAAGAAAAAAAGTAATTTTTGACTTCTTACCAACAAAAATAGTTAATGTATGTAGCATTGCTGCGAGGAAAACAAACAAAACCTTGAAAATAACTTAATATTTAAGGAATAATTCAATCAAAAATGAAAATTATGTCTCCATTTGTTTTAAATCTGTTTTTTTTTCTTCCTTTTTTACACAATAAAAGATATTTTGAAGAATGTTGGAAACCGGAAACCATTGACTTTCATAGCATTTTTGTTGGGCGGCACATTGGCACAGTGGTTTGTACAGTTGCTTTACAGCAAGAAGGTCACTGGTTCAAGTCCCAGCTGGCGTTTCTGTGTGGAGTTTGCATGTTTGCATGGGTTTCCTCCGGGTGCTCCGGTTTCCCCCACAGTCCAAAGTAATGCGGTATAAGTGAATTGGGTAAACAAAATTGACCATAGTGTGTGAATGTGAGAGTGTATGGGAGTTTCCCAGTACTGGGTTGCGGACGGAAAGGCAACGCTGCGTTAAACATACAGTATGCCGGAATAGTTGCCGGTTCATTCTGCTGTGGCGACCCCTGATAAAGAACTAAACCGAAGGAAAACGAATGAATAAGTATTTGTGTTTCTTTAATAGAAGTCAATGGTTACCGGTTGCCATTACTCTTCAAAACATCTTCTTTTGTACTCGGCAGATAAAAAATGACCTCATAATAGACTGGAACCACTTGAGGGTGAGCAAATTTTCATTTTTGAATGAACTATCCCTTTAAGAGTGTAGGACTTAAGGACATGTTAACGAACAGTGTCCTGACCTTAACTACAGAAGTCCTGAAGCACATTTTTAGCTATGTAAACCTAAGCTAGAAGGCACCAGAAGTGGCCTCAAGTTGTCTTGTCTAGCAGATGCATGAACAGCTGCTGTTTATTTTGGCAGGTAGAAGCAAAGTAATTGCTACGTGGAGTAATGGAAAGCAAAACAACAGCAGACGTTCCCACCTGGGTGGGATTAGGGCATTTTAACACTATGATACAGATGCACACTCATCCTGTCCGTCACAAACACAAGCATGTGATCAGTCTGCTGGCCTTATGCAGAGTTCAGGTGTCAACACGCACGCAGACATGGCAGATGTGCCGCTCGTTTCATGTGGGCGCCTGGAGGTCTGGTACATCTGCACATCACCAGGACGAAGCACCTCATGCCTTCTCATTATAGGAAGCAAACAACAGGGCTCAGTCAGAGCAGTTGTTTGGAGGGAATATTTTTAGAGATGACTTTATAGATGTCATTTGAATGATGATGAGCTTGCAGAACAGATTGATCTTTTTTATGTTGTGGTAAACCTTAAGAGTTCTCCAACACTCTTAAAAATAAACCTTAGGCTTTCACACCTTATTTTAAGATACACATCTTATTTTAAGGTACAATTCACGCTATTAACAAACCACTAACTAAGAATTTAGCTCAATAAACTGCTAATTTGAGGCTTATTCATGGTAATTAAAGGAGTTGTTAGGTTTAGGTATTAGGATTAGGGATGTAGAATAAGATCATACTTTATGGCCCAGTTTCACAAACAGCGCTTACTGTAGATTAATCCAGGACTAGGCCTTAGATAAATTAGGCTATTTAAGCCACATTTCTAAAATGGCCATAGAAAAATATATTACTGGTGTGCACCTGGAGACAAAAAAATGACACTGACGTATTTTAAGACATCTCACTGCAAGTTTTTTTGAGTTGAGACAGCTCAAACATGCAAGTTAATCTTGACTAGCCTTAAACCTTGTTTGTGAAACCGGGGATATAAGTACTAATAAACAGCTAAAATTTATCAATAGCTCAATAAATTACTAATTTGAGGCTTATTCATAGTAATTAAAGAGGTTGTTAGGTTTAGGTATTAGGATTAGGGATGTAGAATAAGATCATACTTTATGGCCCAGTTTCACAAACAGGGCTTAGATTAAGCCAGGACTAGGCCTTAGTTAAATTAGGCGATTTAAGCCACATTTATAAAAACAGCCTTAGAAAAATACATTTCTGGTGTGCACCTGGAGAAAAAAAATGACACTGATGTATTTTAAGACATCTAACTGCAAGTTATTTTGAGTTGAGACAGCTCAAACAAGCAATTTAATCTTGACTAGCCTTAAACCTTGTTTGTGAAACCGGGGGTATAAGTACTAATAAACAGCTAAAATCTTAATAATAGGCATCTAATAACCCATTGGGATTAATTAACATTGGAAATTGGTACTTAAACTAAAGTGTTACCAAAATAAGATTCTTTAGTGTCATTGGTGGTTCCAGAACAACCTTTTAGATCTGCGGAAATTTTCCATTCCAAAAAAAAGCTGAAAATGTTTCCTTAGATTATTAAATGCTCTTTACATTAAGAAATAAATGGTTCTAAATGTAATTTAGTCCTTTGCTGTCATATGATCTTTCAGAAATAGTTTAAATATTCTAGCTTACTATAACATTTCTCATTATAACCACTGCTGTTCAATACAAGAGAATGTTTCAAATTGAAATATTTTGCAACATTATAGAAGTCTTTATTCAATTCAATTTATGTTAAGTTCTATAGCGCTTTTACAATGTAGATAGTGTCAAAGGCGCTTAACATAGAAGTTCTAGTAAAGTCCAGATTTCAGAGTTGAAGTTCAGTTTAGTTCAGTTCAGTGGGGTTTAAATATAGTGTTGGGGAGGTTACTTGGGAAATGTAAAAGATTACAGATTACAAATTAACCTATTTAAAATCTAATAAGTAGTGTACCTATTACTTTATAAATGTAAAGTAACTGATCACATCTGCTTACTTTTTGATTACTTTTAAGTTTCTAATGGATATTTTCAACTAAATCGTTTACAAGCATTCATACCAAGCATGTGTGACCTTACAGTTGCTCTGTTTACTGTTAGAACTTCTAAATCTTTCATCACTTGAATTAAGATTATATTCATTTAATTTTAAAGTACAGCCACCACAAAACCAGACCTTATAACAAAAACATTGTTAACTGTTGTTACAAAATCAAAATGTTAGTTAGTTGTGCAGGGTGATTTTTGTGGCATTTGCAATTAAAAAAATACATCTAAGCTATTTTTTCAATTTTCATTTTTAAATCGAAGAAACCTAAATCCAAGTCAATCACATCTTAGTGACCAATAAAACTGTCAATGAAACATATGAGGCGTAATTGTAACAGAAACAAATTATAGTATATAATAGCCAAACCTAAAAAATCCAATAAAACCAGTTACACATTTAAAATACTATAGTAATTTATAGTAAAGGGAAATATTTAGGAATAAGCATTACAGTATATTGTATATATATTTACAACTCTTCATTAATAAATTACAATACATAATGTAGTATCATTAGTAACTATCATGAACTAATAGTAATTACCATAGTATACTTTAGCCTTTACTACAGTAAACTATATATATAATCCTCTCCCTCCCATCTATCCATCAGACAAATTTCACGTGTTAGCCTGATTGGTTAGCGATGTCAGAGCGAGAGGTAGCAGCAACACCCTAAAAAGTTTGTTGTCGACCACCAAAAAACAGGAAGAATCATATGAATTTACTTTCATCGGCTAGGCACCAACCTCACAGCTCTGTGAATGTCAGTGCCGTAACTTACTGATCCGCGATTGGTAAATGTAGCTTGTGTGGACGCCACTGCACTACTTGGCTTAAAATAATAGCTACACAACTGAAAAGCTATTTGATTTAGAAAGTAGCGATGCTACCGCCACGCTACTGAGAAATGTAGTTATAGCAGAATAGCATGCTTTAATAAATGGCCTTAGCAGAAGGCATCGTGCATATCAAAAACAGGTAAAGCAACAGATATTATTCAAATATTATTCAACATATCCCAGATTTTTTTATTTTTTTGTAATTAAATTATGTAACACAGTTACATGTAACTAGTTACTCCCCAACACTCTTTAAATGTCACTTCTGAAAGTCCAAACACTGAAGAGCAAATCCATCGATGCGCAGCTCCACAAGTCCCAATCCAAGCAAGCCAGTGGCAAGGAAAATAAACCTTCACCAACTGACCAAGTGAGAGGGAAAAAAAAGTTAATTTAGTGTATTCTTGCTGAATTCAAGCATTATTATTATTATTTTTTTTTTTTACAAAACTCCCCCCAAAAAACTAAGGATCATTTGTTTCTGAATACATTTTAAAAATGTAAACAGTATTTTCCACTAAAAGAGTCTTTTATACAAATCCAATGGATGAAAAAATGCTATTCATAGAACCTATTAAGAACCTTTTTTTTCTAGGATTTGTTATGGTTATGCTTGGAGTTTACTCTTTTCCAGCATTTTCAGTCCACGAGAACAAAGCATTTTGAAAATGTTAATGACCTCATTTAGTTTGAATTTCTGGTGTTCTGATGCAGTATAATGGACTGAAATGCAAGTGTTTCAAGATGGAGGGGCGGCTTTCCAAAATTGCGCTCTGATTGGTCTTTGCGTATTATCCACTGATTCGTCAAGCCCTGCTCACTTGACCACTTGATGCTGGTACAATTTGTGTATGCCTATAGTGAGCATGAATGGTATCGTGACCATTTTTAGGCTCTATAGTGTATTGTAGATCATTTTTCTAAAACACAATAAAAATGCCTGGACGAGGAGTGTCTTTTTTTTAAAATGCTGTTCACTAGTGTAAACAACACCTTAGTGTATATGGAGGTTTATGACATATACAGATGTTTAAATTGACCTTTTTTTGTGCTCACCTTGTATAGACAGGTATTTAAAGGCCTAAGTTGCATTTTCTAATTCCTCCAACATAGTAAACATATATCGTCACCTTGGAATTATAAGGTTCTATCTGCGTTCTGAATGATTTTGAGATATTGAGCTTCAAAGTTTTTGCATTCCATATAGCAAACAATATGTGTGTACCATTTGTTTTTTAAATAAAAAGTCTTAAAATGTAAACAACTTCTAAAAAACATCCCATAATGTAAATAAGTTATCATTTAATAAGAGTATGTCACAATGACTAAATTTTGACAAAAATGTCAGATAGAACCTGAGGATATATAGTAAACAATACCGTCATTCTTTGTTTCCACATGCTTTTTTGACTGAACTGAACATCAGATGGATTGAGTATGAGAACTTGGCCCCCTGAGGTTGAGAGGAACCTAAATGCTCAAAAATAAAGCAGCTAGAGATGACACAGGATGCTATCAGATCATATGCAGATCACCTCTGCCGCTACTAAAATAATAAGTGTCTGTTCGATGGCCTGTGAGTATAAATAAAAGTCCTATTCTTTCTGCAGGGGATTCAACCAGTAGCATTTGTTTAAAAATGGATGTTGTGAGTGGTTCCTTGGGTGTTGTAATTTCGTTGCTTATGTCGTAAGTGGGATTTCTGAGTTGTTATGTGATTGCAGGTGGCATGGTCAACCCAGGCTCATTCTAATTACGTACCCCTATATAAATTTGTGGAATTTGTTTTCAAAATACTGACAACTGACTGATTTACCGACTGACCAACCAACCGATCACCTCACCCATCCCCTTCCCTAAACCCAACCACAGTGTTTTCAAAATCAATGCAGAAAAAGAAAAACCCTCGCCTGATTTTTTTAATAATAATAATAATTCCTTATATTTATATAGCGCTTTTCTGGGCACTCAAAGCCCTTTCACACATAGGGGGGGAATCTCCTCATCCACCACCAGTGTTGCAGCATCCACCTGGATATCGCAGCCATTTTGCGCCAGACCGCACACCACACACCAGCTGATTGGTGGAGAGGAGACAGAGTTACCACGTTTTTAGATTTTACCAAATTCTTACCGTTATTTACTTGTTTATTTAATTTTTTTGTTTTTGTCTTACCCGCTTTCTGGAATTGTTCTTCACCGGACTTGTTGTCGTCGTCAACTCTGCTCTGCGTTTGAAGTCCGCAGACGTACACGTCGAGTTACAGGACAAACTGGTAACAGCGGAAAAGTCATCCATACGGAGGTAAACGGTCAGCTGCTAAGTGCGAAAAGGAACGGCATCATACCGCCCCGTAGCGTACGTTTTAAAGATGAAATGCAGCCATACGTAGCTCTGGCTACATAATTCTCGATCTCCAGAAATGTATACTGGGCTACATTTTCAGAATGAGCCTATGTTGGGCATGGCTATTATGCCAGAATGAGAGTATAGTTCTTAGCAATATTGGCATAGAAAATACTCATTTTTTATACAATGTAACTCCAAAGGACTTTAAATAGTTTAAGTTTGAATAGGAAAATAATCAAAACTCTTTTTTTGAATGAAAGAAATGATAATAATCAAATTCAATTCATTATGCTAAGCTAAGCTAAAAGTGACAAGAACAAAAAATCGGCTGAATGGATTGAAAAAATGGTTTAAAACTTTAAAGACTCCTCTACTGATATTCCAGAAGTAATAATCAATATGTCTTCGAGGATTTAAATATGGATCTATTGATGCAGAGTTCTGACATTGAGCCTGAATGATTTAGCAGTATAACTTTTTATGAGATTAGCAATAGAGTAGCTACGTTTATTTTTACCACACGGCCATTTTCTGTTGTTTCCATTGTGAGGTATGTGTTTGACACATGTAACCACATTTATGACTAACGATATGATAAAGGCCACAGCACAGTGGAACAAACACTGTGTTAATTTATTAGCATTTACTGAAAGGTGTTGCAAAGAAACATAATTGCAGTTATGCACATCGTTTGAAGACCTAAAAAAACATATACCTTTTTAGGTTTTCTGTTTTACATAGTATCTTTGTGTATGTGTTATCGTTGCATACCTGTATTTTATGCAAAGGATGTCTACACGGTAAAATGGTCAAAATGAGGACAAAATCTTTCTCTGTGTTTCTCTGTTAAGATGATCATTTAAGCAGAGTGCGAATTACAGGTGTTTAAAATTATCAGCGGGACACCTGCAAAATGAATATACATTCACAGGCCACTTTATTAGGTATACCTGTCCAACTGCTTGTTAACACAAAATTCCAATCAGCCAATCACATGGCAGCAACTCAATGCCTTTAGACATGTAGACATTGTCGATATGATCTGCTGCAGTTCAAATCGAGCATCAGAATGGGGAAGAAAGGTGATTTAAGTGACTTTGAACGTGGCATGGTTGTTGGTGCCAGACTGGCTTTAATGAGTATTTCAAAAACTGCTGATCTACTGGGATTTTCATGAACAACCATCTCTAGGGTTTACAGAGAATGGTCCGAAAAAGAGAAAATATCCAGTGAGAGACAGTTCTGTGGGCGCAAATGCCTTGTTTATGTCAGAGGTCAGAGGAGAATGGCCAGACTGGTTCCAGCTGATAGAAAGGCAACTGTAACTGTAACCACTTGTTACAACTGAGGTATTCAGAAGATCATCGCTGAAAGCACAACATGTCCAACTTTGAGTCAGATGGGCTACAGCAGCAGAAGACCACACTGGGTGCCACTCCTGTCAGCTAAGAACAGGAAACTGAGGCTACGATTCGCACAGGCTCACCAAAATTGGACAATAGAAGATTGGAAAAACGTTGCCTGGTCTGATGAGGTTTCTGCTGCGACTTTCGGATGTTAGGTTCAGAACTTGGCATCAACAACATGAAAGCATGGATCCATCCTGCCTTGTAAAAATGGTTCAGGCTGGTGGTAATGCTGTAATGGTGTGGGGGATATTTTTAAAATTGTTTTGGTAATCTTTAATGAAAGTCTGACCATTTGCTTCTGCATTTGGAGTGACAGTCCTTCTCTGATAACATCAGTTTGCTGGCTTCAGCCACAATTTTCTTAACCGCGCCCCTAGTTTGCTATAAGCAAATGATGCACAAAAGTAAGCCCCGCCTCCTGCTCAATATTCCATTTTAGTTGGAAGTACATAAATTTTCCGAAATAAGTCTCAGCAACTTAACTGCAGTTAATGCAGACTTTAATATTTGGTGAAAACAGGGCCCGAGACTACATCAAAACAAATAACCGAATGGCATATATGCACACAGACGTTTTCATTTTCAGTCGGCCAGCCCAAGTGCTTCATGAACTGTTGCGCTATCACAAAATCGCCACATTGAAGGTCTGATTTCTTGACAAATTTGTGATCTTCATTGCCTGATAGATATATGATATAAAGTGGGTCTCAGACCAGACAAGAAACACTGCATTAAATTCCAGTTTTCCCCACCATATCTTTAAACTATGAAAATGTATTCCTATATAGAATTTCTGCGCTAGCCTGCTGGTACTAACGGCATTTGCATTTACATGGTCTTTCATCTTGTTGTACGCTTGAACATCTGAAAGTTTATTTAACTGAATGCATTTTTATTACAACGTTGATGCTGTAAAAGGAACCTTACGAAACTGAAAACAGTCATATTAACCTTTCACCGGAAGTTTATTAGCTGAAAAACACCAGCTGTGCATATACCCATTGAGAGCATTTACCCCATCAATGTCAGTCTCTGATATCAGGGGTTTATTTCACTAGTAGGACCACAATAGCGCATGTTTTATCACTAAAGTTTTGGTGTCGTCTTACACTCGTCCGAGTATACTCTAATCTCCATCAGATCTCAGCTGACACTCTCTGGAATGTCAGGAATGTACTGTCTGCCCTCTGGTTTAGGTCAATGCTCAGTGTGTTTGTGTGTGTCATCTATGCTCTTTACAGCCCACTCGTTGTTAAAGCCTGTGTGTGTGAAAGGTGTTTTCGCTCAGCTTGTGTTGGTGTTGTGTTAAATCTGGACTGGAGTTTCTGACTCTTTTAGAGTGTGAATGTCTCCGCTTTCTCTCTTTCTTTTTGCTAGATTACAGTTTTTCTCAGTGGCTTTGGTGCGTTTGTCACAACACTATTTACATTTGCACAACAGTTAATGCATTTCTTAAAACAATTAGTCATTTGTGCACATCATAATAGCAGTTTCTCATTCCTTCCAACAAATTGCAAATGCTTTTAGACATGCATCAACTGCTTTCATACAACTCTCTGCTGTTTATAACATTATCATTTGCTTATGTCATGTCAGTCAAAATGAACTAAACTTGTTAATGCTGAATAGTCATTTCATATAAAACTAATAGTCCTCATTTCATTACTTGAATCATCACATACAAAAAAGTTGAACTAGTCAAAATCTGTCAAGCTCATTTTATAAAAAAAAAAAAAAAAATCTTTTTTTTTTTTTTTCCTGAAAATGTCTTCTAAAATGAACAATTTCATGAATTATTTACAGACCTGGGTATGTTGTAGGTTCAGTTCCAATATGTAATGCAATATTGCTAAGCTTTTCACTCATCATAGCACACGTGCTGCTGATGATGTGACAATAAAAGTGATTTGATTTGATTTGTTTACAGTTGTGCACAGCTCTACCCAAAGGGAGTTTATGTTTGTTGTAAATAAGGGTGTATTTATTCTTTTGCACAATGCTGTGAATAAATTAGAATTGCAAATGCAGTAAAAATGTGAAACATACATATTAAGTGTCTTGTACTCAGATACCTCACTAAATGCAGTGATGTCTGACTTTACTGTAGTTTTCAAATGGCTGTGCCAATAGTATATAGTGCTGTCTTGAGCCTTTTCGAAAGCGTCACCAAAATCTGACTTTTTTGCATTGGAAAACATTAACAGAGTAAACTGTCATAATGAAAACATGACAACGCCATTTGACTATCTTGTTCATAAACAATGGTGTCAGGACTTTTCATCTTGATGACACTGACACTTTCATTGACATTAATACTTGCTTTTTAAGAATGAGCTCTCCATTTTGAGCAAGTGACACGCTTTTGCAGGTTATCAACTAGGTTTTGCAGTTTGTACTAATTGTTTTAAGAAATGCATTAACTGTTGTGCAAATGTAAATAGTGTTGTGAGAAATGCACCAAAGCCACTGAGAAAAACTGTAATAGGTTGCACCCTACACTGTAAAACCCAATAAGGTAACTCAAACTGTTGAAGGAAACCGATTGCAACAAACCATTTAAGTTCAAAAACTAATCCTAATGAGTACTGTGAACTTAATCCATTTGAGTAAATGACACAATTTGAGCACAGTAAAACCCGATAAATGAAGAGAACTCAAACCAACTGAGTACTGTAAAACCCAATAAGTTAAAGCAACTCAAACCGTTTGAGGAAACTGATTGCTACAAACCATTTGAGGTAAAAAACTAATCTATATGAGTACTGTGAACTTACTCTATTTAAGTTGAAGTAATGAGTAGGGTCAGATGGAATCTGCTGGCATTTTTTGCTATTTCTGCGCAGAATTTTGTTAAAAATATGCAGATTTATGTGGAATGATTTTAAGAGTATCATAACTAAATATATCTAAAAGACAGAAAACATTACTTTACAAACTGTATTGTAAATACATTATATAAATATTTTCATATTAGTCAATATTATTACTGAAATTAATTTAAAAACTAAATAAATACAAATGTATACACATTTACACAAGTAAATAAACAGAATCAAAGATGGGCTAAAAATCTGCGAAATTCTGTGCGCGCAGATCCCGTGTGGGCCTAGTAATGAGGTATTTAATTAACACATTACCTTCAACACTGAGTTCAAATGAGTAGCATTAACTTTCAGTAAATTTTGAGTTAACTACACTCATTTCATTTGATAAAGTTGACTATTGGGTTTTACAGTGTAGAATTATTTCCCCTTATCGATGAGATTTGAAAAGGGAATGGTGATTGTTTGGAGATACTGAAAGCAATCTGATAAGATAGTTCACCCCCCAAAAATGAGGCTGCGTCCGAAACCGCCTACTATTCAGTAGGTACTGCATTTGAATTTAAACGTACTACTCGGCCGTTAGAAAAGTACGTTCTATACAGTATGAATGTGAGCAGTATGAATGGAATTCGGACGTACTACATCCGCCATTTTGTCATGGTCACGTGACCTACCTGCGTCAGTTGCGTCGCTTCACGTCCATTCATGAATTCTCTCGCGGGGCATCATGGGATAGCGCAGCGTCCATGGGATGCGCACTTCAGAATCTCGCCGGAAGTAGTAAGTCATCCGGGTACTTCTCGCATACTGATTTTCGAATTCTATGAATTCGGACATACTACTCGGCTCGCATACTGATTTAAGCGTACTGTATAGTATGGAAGTATGCGGTTTCGGACGCAGCCTGAGACTTTTTGTATGTTTAAAGAAAGGCTTCATTGATGTTATTCATAATAGTAGCCAATGCGAAGATGCAAAACTGAGGCAATATGAAGCGAAGCGATTGGTCTGTACAAGAAACTGTACTTTATTCCCAACATTTAATCAAAAGCCTTAAGAATAAATAAGCAAATATGGTTATTTTCCGCAAACTAGCTGAATTGCATAATGAGCTGGCAAACATGGGATCATATATTGGCTCATTTCAAGAAGAAGTATATGTTGGGCAGGTCTGTAAGTAGGTTTTGACTTAGTAACTTAGTAGATTGTCAAACAATCTTAGGATATTAATCAATTTTGAAAGTTGTATAAATATATATTATTAAAGGAATATAATGATGAAGGTGATTTGAAAAAATGATAAAATGAGAAAGGTATGATGACATTTTAATTAATGGCTGTTTGCAGTACTATGTATTTTTTTGGGGGTGTCTATGTTATAAAATGTAAATGTACAAATACAATCAAACATAATATGTCAAAGATGCCAAAAGGATAAAATATGTCTTATGTAAAAAGAAGAGATAAGTAAAAGAAGAAATAAATTTAAGTAATAGACGAATGATGCATGTGTTAACGGGGTGTGAAAATAATACGCTTGTGCTTCATCCCGCTCCATTTTCGACCATGTTGAAATGTATTTTTGTTAAAGATATTTTATGTATGATATTTCTGTTCGAAAATAAATAAATCAAGTCAAATCTGGGGTGGTATAAGCTGCAAACTTTTTTAGATGGAAGTTCAGGTCAATTTCTCACCCCCCCCCCCCCCCCCCCCCTGAACTATTTGCAGACCCTTTACAACATTATTGCAATGGTTAATAATGTTCAGTTTCTTGCCGAGGCTAATCGTTTTACTTCAATGACCCCATATCGTCAGGAGCTATGAGTATTAATATTCTGTTGCCTGTAGATGTTTTTTTTATTCTACAAAGTGCCGATAGCTGTTCTCATGCAGTTTATGCATCGCCAAGATAACTGCAGTCTAAAAAATCTTCTCATTTTTAGTCTGTAGTCTGACTAAAGAAATGTAATTTAACAGCTAATTAAGATTTTTTGAGTGAAATATTTAATAACAATGCACAATTTCACAACCAAAAACTGAAGCATTTGAAAACATTTTGAAAATGTTAACAGAGCCACTAGATGTTTACTCTGGCAATGGTTAACACATTCACACACACTAAAACTGGAAAACAGTGACTCACTGCCTAAGTGAGCTCATGTTATTGGCAAACTATGCACATTTTATGTGAAATTCTCATTGCACGTGCACACTGATAGAAAAAGAGAAGCGTCTGTTTCCTCAAATAGGATTTTCCACCTTGCATGATGCCTTAAAGAGGTGGTCCACTATTTTAAACTTTAGTTGATGTGTAACGTAGCTGTGTGAACATAAACAACATCTCTGAATGTAATACACTCAAAGTTCAATGCAAAGGGAGACATTGGCTTTTATAGAGTTAGCTTAGCAAAGCGTACAGCGAACAAAATTCGAGGACTACAAAAAAATGCATTAGGGCTAGTGAGATCACAAATGCTTCAGGTTACACGCATACACCACGTGCAGTGAAGGGGCATGGCCAGAGGCGTGGCCATCCAAACACTGCAATTTTCACAGAGCTTGTTCTGTTTCTGAATTTGGATTACCAAAGGACACGACACAAAGAGAGAAGTGCTTACAATTTCATTTGAATTATGTTCCAGAGAATTATACAAATATATAGCTAGCATTTGACAAAGGACAGCTTCCAGAATCACTCTCAGTTCAATGCTGGATTCAGCTAAAAACTCCTCAAAGAAGGAGCAGCTCCAACCATAATAGACGAAGCTGTGGATTGTGAGCCACAACCTGTAAGTATTTTTGCTTGTTAAAATTGATCAATTACATGCACAGTTACTAGCGTTAATGGTATGTTGTAGCAAGGACGTAAACAAGGATGTAAACAACTGAAAATGCTGTTTGGCACCCCTAACAATTTAGCTACAAATTCATATTTATCAGTCAAACCGCTGTAAACACCCACAATCTTCACCAGCACTGCAGTGTCTCTACTGTATATGCAGCCGCTTTCCCTGTGTTATACATCTCAAATAATGAACACGCAAAACATATGTGAGCGTTTCATATTACTTACACATGCTTATAACCTGAATATATGTGAAAGACACTTGTCAGATTTTATTTTAGAGAGCAGGCGTGAGATTCAACTTGTCCTCTTCATTTTCTGGCTCAAACTGATACGCTAACAGCTAAACTGACTGACAGTATTTACAGAGCAGAGGCAATGCCATGCTTGTAGGAGCGTCACGCTTTTCCTGGTGACGTGGAGCCGATCGGTGAATCACAGCACATTATGTTAGCTGACCAATCAGAGCCTCTTGAGGGCAGGCTTTCGGAGGAACTAGGAAATATGATAGTGGTTTTCATGTTAGCTGAGTAGCTGTATATAATCAAAGTAAGGCATATGAAATAAATAACGTGATTTGTTTTACAAATGAAGCTTGAGCACACATTACTTTGCATCTTACAAACACAACCAAGCCTTAAAAATACACTCCACTCCTTTAAATCAAAATCCCTTTTCCTTACTTCCTTGGAAAACCTTTCCATTATGTCCCACAATCTTCCCAGTAAGAGGTTAAAGATCAGTGTTAGGGGTCTCTGGGATTGAAGAGATGGACAGATGTCCTTGGGCTGTATGTCAGCATGTGTGCAACTATTACAGCATCTTGTTTGTTCTGATGTACGCTGTAAAACCCAAGAGTCAATTTTAGCAAATGAAATGAGTGCAGTTAACTTAAAATTGACTGAAAGTTAATTCTACTCATCTGAAAAGAGTTTTGAACTTAGTGTTGAAGGTAATGAGTTAATTAAACACCTCATTACTTCAACTTAAATGGAGTAAGTTCACAGTATTCATATAGATTAGTTTTTAACTCAAATGGTTTATTTTTATTTTTATTAGCTTGGTAGTGTCGTTTTTTGTATTTTTTTGGTCATGTTTAGTTATTTCGCATCATATTAAACCGCATGATAAATATTTCCGATAAGTATTCGTTCATAATAACATTTTAATTAACAATTTATTTAATTTATAACAACTTTTGAAAACCTCAGTGAATAGCAAATAGATTTGAATAGCATGATTTTGATCTGTCTATCAATATTTCTGATGTTGCAGATGGTTATTTGTGTATATGTGTGGGAGTGTGTGCCATCTGTCTCGCAGGCGTGTGGTGTTTTTAAATGTGTGTGTTTTTTCAGTGAATTACAGCATGCGCTGGTGAATTGTTGTGGTCAGACTCTTTGTTACTCACTCTCTTCATGAAATGGCAAAGGTCAACAGGTCTGGCATCTGGAGCTGTTTCAGTGTGGCTTTCACTTCAGTCTGCAGCAGTCACACAGCATAACAAAAGGCCAGCACATGTCTGAGAGAGAGTGAACGAGTCCTGTTTTTTTTAGTCAGGGGTTCTCAAAGTCTCAAGTCAAATCTGAATTTTCAACAATGTCCAGAAAAACAGTTTAGAAACAACTTTGGTTTTACAGTTGAAATCAGAATTATTAAACCCCCTGAATTATTAGCCTCCCTGTATATTTTCTGTTTAACGGAGAGATTTTTTTCAACACATTTCTAAACATAATATTTTGTTCTGTAGACTATCGAAAAATATATATAGCTTAAAGGGGCTAATAATTTTGACCTTAAAAAAAAAAAAAAAAAAAAAAAAAAAAAATATATATATATATATATATATATATATATATATATATATATATATATATATATATATATATAAAACTGCTTTTATATATATATAAAACTGCTTTTATTCTAGCCAAAATAAAACAAATAAGACTTTCTCCAGAGGAAAAAATATTATCAGACATACTGTGAAAATTTCCAAATTATTTCCAATAAATGTTAAACATATTTTAAAAAAAATATTTAAAAAAGGAAAAAAATCAAAAGGTGTTTAATAATTCTGATTTCAACTGTACTTTGATAAATGCACACATAATTTTCCCTCTTTAAAATTACATCAAGTGTAAAAGTGACAGCAGTTTCTTAAAAGAAAACACAACCAGAATAGGTCAAAAGGAGCCTGGTGCAAACTACAGTGGTCTAATTTTATGTTTTCCATTAACCGCCTGAACCTTTCTTTTATAGAGACATTTGGCATTTTTAACTTCACAACTTCAACTATCTCTTTACAAATTATGCAGAAGTTTTGTGCTGGATTAGAGCAAAATAAACGCATACTTTTTATTTATTTATTTATGATTTTTTTTTTATTGTGCTTTAAATAACAGATACATGACAATGGAACAAATAATATAATGCCAGGGTGATAAAAGGTAAATAATAATAATAGTACAAAAAATAAAGAAACAAAACACCTAAAAACAAGAGTATAAATAATTAAATTAAATTCTTACAATTACAAACAAGCAGGACCTTTACGTTAATCAAAAATCTTGAAAATAGAGCACAAATGGACAGATTTAATGGCCTTTCTATTAGCACTAGTACAAAAGTAATTTTTCAGTTCCTTATGAAACAAAGTAAAACGGTATAAGTTGGAAAATGTACACTTATGATTATGAAACTTAATCAACAAAATACATAGATTAATAACAATAAACTTCTTTATTCAGATTACCGTAATTAAAATATTCAAAAATTACATTTTCAAAATGCAAATTGAAATTAAAGATACCTTTTTTGATAAAGGCAGAAGCATCATACCAAAGCTTTTTAACATAACCACAGTGCCAAAAGATGTGGGGTACAGTTTCTAAATGGAAAAGAGCAATTTATATCAATATCCCTTTTAAACTTACTGAGAAAATGTTTAACCAGATAGAATTTATGAATTAGTTTAAAAGATATTTCTTTTATCTTATTTGTAACAAAAATTAGGTATTGAGGATGAGGATTATGAGGTAATGACCAAATACTTTCCCATTTAGGAATTCTTACAACCTTTTTCCAATAGGTAATATAGCTTGGCTTGGAAACAACGTGGTTTAAAAAAAAGAGAGTGAATTGATTTGTTATTTTTAGTCTGTGAAAAACTAATTTTACCACACATTATATCAGCTAGACTGATTATGGACAGTGAATCCAAGTCACGTATCTAAATAAGGAAACAATTCTAGAACTAATTGCAGAGAAAACAAGAGAAAATTCCTTGGGAGTCATGGGAAATTTAAAATGTACAACAAATGAACACATACCTCCCTGTCTATCATTGAAAACTCAATTTCTTTGTAATTTTCTCTTTTAAAACTGACATCCGCAGGGGCGGATTTAACCAATAAGTAAGGTAAGCAGCCGCTTAGGGGGCCAGGAAATCTGAGGGCCCCCAAATGAATACCTATACCTATAAATTACAAAATATTGATTTCCATTGTATTTTGTACGGGTCTAAACATTTTTAATTTTAATGTAGTTATTACATTTGCGAACATGTGTCCCCCACCCTCAATCATGTATAAGTCCAGCAGTCAAGTCAGTTTTAAAAACGAAATAGTTTATTTATTATTTATGTGTAATTCATTTAAATAAATGAATTAGCATAATATTTTAATATTGTGGTAATTCATTTAAAGAAAATAAATCATTTCAAAAGTTTAAGATGCATTACATGATATTATTATTTAGCACTAAAATAAAATGTAGAAAAATAGACCGAGTGATATAAAAACACAGCAAAATAAATTAAACTACAAAAGGTGCATATTAAAGCTCTTGGGCCCCATTGCTGGTATTGCTTAGGGCCCCCAAATCACTAAATTCGCCCCTGCTGGCATCCTCCGGACTTTGAGAACAAATGATTTAGGAAGACAAGCACATAAAGTAATTTCGTTGGACTCTTTTTGTATTTAATGGCATTCTTTGCAACTTGAGGTTTTAAGATGAATAAAACAACATGTTTTTGTCATTTATTTAGACGTCAATTTTTTCAGGTAGCCTAAGACGTGAGGTAAAGTCCGCCATCTTGTGGTTCAACTAAAATCTGCATGTTTGTCAACATTACCAATAAAATCGGGATTATTTAGCGTTTGGAATTTAGTATTCGGACTAAATTAACTTTTAGCTACTATCGAACTCAAAAAGAGTACTAAAAAGAAGAGTACTAAAGCTTTTACTTCAGTGTGATAGTACTTATAATTTTTCGAAGTGTTTACCATCCTTCACCGCTAGTTGGAGCCAAAGTTCCAATTGTCATGTCGAAAAATACTGGGGATCTGGTTTATTTCATTAAATATTTAAACATATTTCTTGTTTGCGTGTGTTTTGTGCAGGAGGTGAGGAGTAAAAGTAAAGTTTGTGCTAATGTGTTCTGTGGAGCTGGGAGAGAATGTTCGGTCACAGAGAAAGGCGAACCAACGTGTCTGTGTATCGAGGTGAGTCATAGCCTATTTGTTTAATTTAGCCACATGTTCACAGTGACCCAGAAAATGCCTATTTAAACCACAGGGTTTGTGAATTAAACACATGCTGCGTTCCCAAACAGGGTTGCCAGATCTTTAGTGTTTGGTATACCTTTTAAACACAACCTATTCATTAGACACACACTACACAGTAAGAAATTACATGATCAATTAGTCCTGACAGCATATGCTTTTAGGTCATTTTAACTTATTAAACTAGTTAATCATGTTCTAACTTAATTTTATAAGTTATGCAAGCTGTTTTTTTTTTGTCAGTTTAACATAATATAACTTCAGTGGACTCATAAGGTTAGTTTAATTCAGTTTAAAAATTTAAGGCAACCAGGATTTTTTACATTGTAGTTCTTATTTATTTGTCACAAGTACTCATGCTAGTACCAATTAAATAAATACAAGCGCCCACGTTTTGTTAGACAGTTGTACATATTAAAGTAGTAGTAGTGACTAATACCTATTGCATATTCCAACTGTGTGTAGTGTATTTATTAATGATAGTTATTTATTAGGTCCTGTTCTAATACATTTTTTAGATATTCCATACTCAACCATTACATTAAAGATACTCAAGTACACTACTTCGTATTTAATACATACAAGTTAATTCATTAGGTTTTTTTATCTAGATGTTATTCATTCATTCATTTTCTTTTCGGCTTAGTCCCTTTATTAATCTGGGGTCGCCACAGCGTAATGAACCGCCATCTTATCCAGCATATGTTTTACGCAGTAGAACACTTAATTAACCCCATCATTGTCTCATTAACTTTAACTTTGCTGTTGAGTAAATTTTACTAAATTTAGAGAGGGACCAAATGTTCTCTGAACTGAGTAAATTTTACTCTGAGGATTTTGCTGTGTAGAATGTTATGATTAATCTGTAGTTTGTAAAAATAAAACTAGTACTGTAAAATGATGAACTTGGCAACCCTTTTTCCACGATGACGGTAATTACCCGCATTCAACCATCTGTTCTCTGAAATGCTTTTATAAGACTGGGTGTTTTACATAACTAAACTATGCCTTACATTTAACCATGAAGTTAAAAAAGACGATATTATTAGTCTCAGTTCCTTTTACACCAACAACATATAGCATATTAAAAGTTGTCTCGAATTCTACAATGTTATTATGTGATTTTTTTTTTTTTTTTGCATTGTATTATTCTTTACTTGCTACCATATCAGACAAGATATCCATTAGAGCCATGACCCATCAATATGTAACCACTGATATTTTAAATTCCATAGATATATCAGGCACATGCACAGTTATATTAATGTGCATGCATTTGTGTGTTTTGATTAGCAATGTAAACCTCATAATCGTCCAGTCTGTGGCAGTAATGGGAAAATGTACCGAAATCATTGTGAACTGCACCGTGACGCTTGTCTCACAGGAATCAAAATACAAATCTCCCATGATGGACAATGTGAAGGTAAGTGTGTGTGTGTGTGTTTGTGTGTATACTAGACTGTATGTGCGCATTCTCATGGTTTAGTAGATACCTATAATGGCTAATCTAAATAGTATCACACAGTAACAGTAGCATTGATGGAATGCTGTAATAAAAACTACAGACATTTGAATGATTAGTGTGACTAGTGTGGATCATAGATGTGAGTGAGTTCTAACAATGTCTAACAGTTCTAAAATTTCACCTAAAAATGGAAAGATTACAGCCATTTCCTTTTAGAAATGTCAACAGATTTGATTATAAAAATATGCAACAGATTTCAAGAGCTATGCACAAAGAAAAAACCCACTGACCTGGTTTTGTCTCCTCATTTAGAGAAAAAAATGGAAAAGATCATCAACAGCCCAAGTGAGTATAAATGCATCTGTTCAATTGAGAACTGAATATCTTTAAAGTTCGCATGAAATCTAAATTCATGATGTTTATTTATTCAGCTCATATTGTTATTCTTAAGGTGAATAAATAATCTGTGAAAAAAATAGATTATTTTGGTGATCTTCAATCACAATCTGACCATTTGCTTCCGCATTTAAGGCTGATTTACACTTGTGCGTCAAGCGCATGCGTATGGTCCGGCATACCCCTTGCCGTGGCTGACGCTGACGCACCACTCTACAAATTTAACTACAGCGATGTGTAGCACAAGCTCTGTCATTGGTCGGCTTGGTAGCTGTGATGAGCATGGGTGGTGCTGAGAGCTGCGAGCCTGATGGAGCGATTGTTTACAAGTGTCGAGTCTTGTGAAGGAGCTCCAGATGGAAACTTATTTTGTGTTTAACTTATGATTAAAGTTGTTGCATGTCCGCCAGTTCCTGCTGCTGAATGAGCAAGTTTTAGCTACTTGTAGCGTTTAGAAACAAACACCCGTTTAGAAACTCGAGACAGAGAAACATAAAAGTCTACTGCCAGCTAGCGTTTCGGAAGTGTTATTGCAGAGCAACACAAACAGCACGCAGAAGTATAAATGGATGACTACGCGCAAGGCAGGCACTGTGGGTCATGCCGATCACTCCATGCAGAAGTATAAATCAGCCTTTAAAGCGGCGGTTCTTCCAACACAGGCTCATTCTGAAAACGTAGTTTCTGGAGACTGCGAATTATGTAGCCGGAGGTACGTATGGCTGCGTTTCATTTTTTAAGCGAACACTACGGGGCGGTATGACGCCGTTAGTTTTGGTGCTTACCGGCTGACCGCTTACCTCCGTGTGGAGGCCTTTCCCAAGACTACGTTTTCAGAATGAGCCTGGGTTGGGTTCTTCTGTTAACAATTATATTAAATAAATCCCTTATTATTATTATTATTCATTCATTCATTCATTTTCTTGTCGGCTTAGTCCCTTTATCAATCCGGGGTCGACACAACGAAATAAACCACCAACTTATCCAGCACATTTTTACGCAGCGGATGCCCTTCCAGCCGCAACCCATCTCTGGGAAAATTATTATTATTATTATTATTATTATTATTATCATCTATAAAACCCCTTTTTCCCAAATGGCCGATGTGCTCCACTTGGTCAGTCATGTTGTGATTGGCCATATACCTCAAAAGTGTATTAAAATGTAATGTCCCTCAAAATAATTGAGACGCGCCTCGCTGCACAGCCAGCTCACCTCCAATGAGGGGGAGCTTGAGCTCCAGCTCCTCCTCATATAAGCTGTTTTAATGGGTACACCTACCCTGTCCCTAACCCCAACCCCCAGTGACATCACTTGTAGAAGAAGTGCAGCAAAGAGGAGTTGGAGCTTAAGCTCCCCCTTGCTGGAGCTCAGCTCTGCCCATGTGGCTCTGCAGTGAGTACCACTTGAAATACAGTTTCAGCATCAACGCAATTGTAAACACAAATAGTTAATAATAATTATAAAGCTACTCATTAAAATTTTTAACTATTAAAATAGTGTTGATGTCACCATAAATGCTGCAAAACAGGACATGGTTTTTTTTTCTAGTTTCCAGTTTGAAAGATGTGCTTATTTGTTTGATTATTTAGTTGTTTGCTATCTCGCCGACCGTAACGAGTTGAGGAGTCGTGTGATTGAATGGTTACAGTCGGAAGTAGAGCCTGATGGATGGTTTTCTAAAGGATCCAACTTCTCAGATATCCTGCTCAAGTACTTTCAGGTTTGTGATTTTTTTTTTTTGTCTAAACATTTTAATCCACTGAACACAATGAATGTTTGTTTATAACTATTTGGTGTTCTGTTTAATCTTTCAACAGAGCTATGATAACGGAGACACTCAGCTGGATTCAGCAGAATTATTGAAGTTCATTCAGCATAATGAGAGCGCAGTAAATATCACCTCTCCTTACGCCGAGGAGGAGAACAACCGCTTGCTCAGGTAAAACTTATATCCATATTCATAACAAAGGCTAGGCTCACACTGCAGTGCTTAGTGCTCAAAAAAGATTTTTTCTCAGATCAGAGACAACATTTATTTTGCATAGCTGTTCTCACAAAAGTTGCATGAATTCCTACATTACCTTTCACATTACAGTCACATTGCAAAACATGAGCTTAATCTTGTATGAAAGTGCCACAAATCTGAATTGAAAAGATCACATCATGTGGTTTGTGCTGTTCACACTGTCATGACAAACACAGATCTGAATCACATTCATTCATTTTCCTTTGGCTTAGTCCCTTTATTCATCAGGGGTCACCACAGCGGAATGAACCACTAACTTATCCAGCATATGTTTTACACAGATAATGCCCTTCCAGCTGTAACCCAGTACTGGGAAACACTCATACACTCTCACATTCACACATATACATTAGTTTATTCAATTCACCTGTAGGGCATGTCTTTGGACTGTCCGGGAAACCGGAGCACCTGGAGGAAACCCATGCCAACATGCAAACTCCATACAAAAAAGCCAAGTGATTCAGCCGGGACTCGAACCAGCGACCTTCTTGCTGTGAGGCGACAGTGCTAACCACTGAGCCACCGTGCCACCCCCATCTGAATCACATAAGGAAAAAAAATTGTATTTGTGCCTGCAGTGTGAACGTAGCCAGGGTCTCTCTCTCTCTCTCTCTCTCTCTCTCTCAATTCAATTCAATTCAATTCAATATTTGCTTTATTAGCGTGACAAGTGTTAGAAATGTATTGCCAAAGCAGTTATAAAGTTTACATAAAAATAAAAGAACATACATGTATAATAAAGACACAGTAAATAGTAGTAGTAGTACAAAAAAAAAAAGAAAAAAAGATATATATATTCATTCATTCATTCATTTTCTTGTCGGCTTTGTCCCTTGCGGGGTCGCCACAGCGGAATGAACCGCCAACTTATCCAGCACGATTTTACGCAGCGGATGCCCTTCCAGCCGCAACCCAACCTAGATGTTAGTACTTATTTATTATACTCTAGTTTTTATTTATTAGGTACTATTATCTTTATTAATTGTTAGTAGTAACAATGGGAACGGAAATGGTGTGTGGAAAGTGGGAACTTCCACACACACATTCACACTCATACACTATGGACAATTTAGCTTACCCAATTCACCTGTACTGCATGTCTTTGGACTGTGGGGGAAACCGGAGCACCCGGAGGAAACCCACGCAAACGCAGGGAGAACATGCAAACTCCACACAGAAACGCCATCTGACCCAGCCCAGCCGAGGTTTGAACCTGCGACCCAGCGACGTTCTTGCTGTGAGGCAACAGCACTACCTACTGCGCCACTGCGTTGCCCAGATATATACATAATAATTAAATAAAAAATATAAATAACATATCATATTATTTAATATATCATATTATTATTCAATATATCATATCATTCACATATATATCATATTATTTATTTATAACAATAAAAATAATAATAGATCAGAATACACTGTACATTTAACATTTTAGGATAAAACAGTAATAAAAACCGTAATAATCAGTATATTTACAATGACTCTCTCTCTCTCTCTCTCTCTCTCTCTCTCTCTCTCTCTCTCTCTCTCTCTCTGTTTTAAAATGTAAAATTGAATACTAATGTCAAAAGTTTGAGGTTGTTAACAGTTTTTTAACAAACAAAAATATGGTAGAAACAGTTGTATAGTTTACCTGCGAAGGACAAGGATCCTTATCTACTAATAAATGAATATTATTATTATTCATTATAATATTAGAATTTATTATAACACGTATGTATTATAACATATTCAATTTCTTTTGCTCATACAAGTTATTGTCATAGCTAATGATAAAGACCAAATACTTCTTATTTTCTTTAAATAATGCACTACGGAGGTAAAAAAAAAAAGACTTTATCTGTGTGTCACCTTTTATTTTCATTCATTTTTTAGTGTTATAGTTTGTAAAACATTGGCTTAAACCCCCTTTTTGCACTTGATGCTGTGGTTCTCTGCAAAAGTAAATTTAACTGAAGGTGTTTATTTATTTAATATGAATATTATTTATTTACTTTTATGTATTTTTTGGTATTTTGTATGGTATTTTTCTCTTTTTTGATGGTCTTTTTCTTTTAATTTTTGCTACTCATCACTTATGTGATTGCATTTTCTGTGCATTAAAATGAAAAACTACAATAAATATAATGATAACAACAACAACAACAACAACAACAATAATAATAATAAAGAAACATCATTAAAAGTATTCATAGTATCCTTTTAAATATATTTATTCTTTTAATAATATTAATATATTTATTCCTTTGATGTAAAGATTAATTTTCAGCAAGTATTTCTGTCATCAGTGTCACATGATCTTTTAGAAATCACATGATTGATGCACAAGAGTTATTTCTTATTATCAGCGTTGAATTCCATTCATTCATTCATTCATTTTCTTTTCGGCTTAGTCCCTTTATTAATCTGGGGTTGCCACAACGGAATGAACCGCCAACTTATCCAGCATATGTTTTACGCAGCGGATGCCCTTCCAGCTGCAACCCATCACTGGGAAAGTTGAAATCCATTGTATTGCAAAAACAATTGTTACAACAGTATTTATTTGAGGTAGATATATAAATATAACTACTGATTTCACATTTCAGACTACAGAATTTTGAAGAGAAATCTACAATACGATCATTCGTGCCACACTCTGCATTATTCCGATTAATCACATAAAACGATAATAAAGCGATAACCAAAATGAGCGAGTAGCATTTTGGTTTGTCATCAAGTTGCACATCTATAGTCAATTTAACCATTTTATAAAATAAAAAATGATGCTAGCAATAAATGTCACATCGACATTCTCTTTATAATGTCCTCTTGCCCTCTCTGGTTCTTCTCCATTTCAGCATGACACACAATCATTCGCTTTTATCATTTGACCTGCACAAATCAGATAGAGACAGTTTGAAGACAATTTGTGGTTTGTGAGGTTTATTAACCTGATTGCTGTCTTTATCTTCATCTATCTGTGTCAATACTATTATCGGCACTTCTTTACAGCCGCTTCTGATAATCTTTCTTAAGATTTTGAAAACCTTCCAAAGTGGCATATATCTCCAGGCTACAGTATAGTCTATAAAACATAATGATTATGGCCTTGATGTTCCTTTCAATATGCTTGCAGTTTACTCGGCACAAAGATTTTGGCGTCATAAAGAGCTAATTGTATAACTTTATGCATTCATCATGTATATTTTAAGCTGAAATGAATGTTCACCAAATCCATCATTAGGTGAATCTGACCTGTAATTATTCCAGTGGGCGATGGGGTGATATGGGTTTACTTGGTGCAAAGATTTTGACGTCATATACAGCTCTTTGTATAACTTTGTGCATTCAGCATGCATATTTTTAGCTGAAATGAATGTTCACAAAATCCATCATAAGGTGAATCTGAATCCAAAACCTTGACTGCTGTAATTATTCCAGTGGGTGATGGGGTGATATGGGTTCTTCAGAAGGTCAGTGCTGATACTGATATCTAGAAACGAAGCCGGCGGTGCATATACTGTACTGAATGTTATACAGTTTGCAGATTGCACTGTACAAATGCTTGTGTATTTGACCCATTATTACACAGCCCATTGGAATCCAGTCACAAAACAAAATATTGTGGCTGGAAACCAGTAACCATTGACTTCCATAGTACAACGTAAAAAGAGATTAATTGACTTTATTAAAAAAAAAGAGAGTACACTCGTTGCCTTATAATTATTAAGTAAACAAACTATGTGAATAATTATAAAAGTTAAGTCAATGCCAATGGATTTACTGACTTTTTTTAAAGTAAAATAACTAATCGCTTATACTGTAACCGTGTATTTATTTGACCAATTATGTAAGTCAGTGGTTACCAGATTCCAGCTTTCTTCAATATATCTTCTTTAAAGTTCAGGAGAAAAAGAAACTTATAAATCTTTGGAACCAACTGGGATTATTTCATAGGAAATATAATGCTTTGGAATTTAAATTGAATTTGGATTGAATTTGATACTTGGCACAGATAACAACTAAGTGTTTTGTACAATTTGTAAATGTCTTTTTTTTTGTAAATACTTTCAATGGCTAAAAGAAATAGACATTTTTTTCTGCTTTTTTCTGAAACCGCAGTAGTATTTGAGCTCAAACTTTTGGGGTCAGTTTTATATTTATAAAAGAAATGGATACTTTAATTATTAAGTGACAGTAAAGATATATATATATATATATTTAAATGTTACAGTTTCTTTCTGTTTAAAATAAACATTGATGATAATCACAAATAACTCCTAAACAGTAAATCAGCATATTACAATGATTTCTGAAAGATCATTTGACATTAAATGCTGCATTTCTGAAAATTACCACTAAACATTAAACAACAACCAAATTAAACACTATTAATACAATATTCAAATAGAAAAGTGTTTTTTTAATCTAAAATAATTTATGGTGAGCATAAGGGACTTACTCATTCATTCACTTTCGGCTTAGTCACTTATTTATCAGGGGTTGCCACAGCGGAATGAACCGCCAACTATTCCAACATATGTTTTACGCAGCGGATGCCCTTCCAGCCACAGCCCACTCATACATTACAGCCAATTTTGTTTACCCAATTCACCTATAGCAGAGGTGTCCAAACTCGGTCATAGAGGGCCGGTGTCCTGCATAATTTAGTTCCAACCCCAATTAAACACACCTGGACCAGCTAATCAACCTCTTTCTAGATGTACTAGAATGTCCAGGCAGGTGTGTGTTAAAGGAAGTTGGAGCTAAACTGTGCAGGACACCGGCCTGGACCGAGTTTGGCCACCCCTGACCTATAGCTCATGTCTTTGGACTGTGTGGGAAACCCACGCGAACACGAGGAAAACATGCAAACTGCAAACAGAAATGCCAACTGGCCCAGTCGGGACTCGAAGCAGCAACCTTCGTGCTGTGAGGCGGCAGTGTTAACCACTGAACCACCGTGCCGCCCCAGGAGACTTGTTAAAAAACAAACGAAAAAAATTATAGTATTTTTTGTTCCTACTATGGACGTCAATAGCTGCTTTTATCCAACATTATTCAGAATAACTTGTTTTGTGTTTAACAGAGAAACGAGATTTATAAAAGATTAGAACCACTTGAGTGTGAGTAAATCGAAAAGTTCATTTTTGGGTGAACTGTCCCTGTAAAATGTTTCAGAGCCCATTTACACTTCTAATTAGTATAGTCTACTTTCTGTAATTAACTACAAGCCGCATCTTACAGTTTGTGGATGTTCATGTGCTTGAAAATAATTGTAATGTGATTGTAGGGCTTTTATAAACATTAATGCTGATCTGGATGTTGCAGTATCCTATTAAAAATGGATCGTGTGTTCTACAGGAGTCTGTGTGTGGATGCGCTCATCGAGCTTTCTGATGAAAACGCAGACTGGAAACTGAGCTTTGACGAGTTTCTCAACTGTCTCAGGCCTGGATTCAACCCTCCAGAGAGAAGTAAGATCTACAGTTCTTCACTTCACTTTACCTGTGAATACACAGTGCACTATTCAATAGCAAGATATTATCTTAATTGCTATTTTAATGCAGGATAATGCTGAGTATCACTCACTTTTAAAGAAATAAACAAAAACACAATAAAGCATTGACTGTGCAATGAAGACTATTAGAACGCAGTTAGAAAATGACCCTGTAATTCGAGTTATGAAAGCAAAAATTGTATAGTGAAGTAATGTCACACAATCAAGAGTGATTTTCCTGATTATCAGTGTATTCAGCATGTAAACGCAATCCCTAAAGTGATATTGATTTTATACAACAGTTCAAGCAGGTTTGTATTGAGAGAGTTTCGTTTTAGATGTGAAATTGTCTGTTTTTTATGTTTTGTCAGTGAAAGTAATTCTAATCAAACCCACAGCAGAACATTTGTGGGTCTCGAAGCAACACTGCAGTGTTTTGTTCTTGAAAAAATGAGTTTTTTACCAAGTAATTTTGAGCCAATGAAAGTTCTGATTCTCTGTATGGAGTTATGATTTAAGGTAATGTGTTGGTATTTTTTAGTTTTAATCTGTAAACCACTGATGGTTTACTATTTTAAAATAACAAATGTTGTCATTTAGATCATTTTTTTGCATAAAATCACAAAAAAGTGACATTATCTGAGATGTTACACTACTGTATATTCATTTTCTGAGATGAGAAAATTTTGACTTTGAAGAGTTAAGAAATCAACGCTTACAACAAGCCAAGGGAAATATTTGTTATTCTGACCAGTTTTCATTCATTAATTTTCTTTTCGGCTTAGTCCCTTTATTAGTTTTTTTCAGTCGCTTTGGTGCATTTGTCACAACACTATTTACATTTGCACAACAGTTCATGCATTTCTCAAAACAGTTAGTACAAACTGCAAAACCTAGTTGATAACCTGCAAAAGCGTGTCACTTGCTCATTCCTCAAAAGCAAGTATTAATGTAAGTGAAAGTGTCAGTGTCATCAAGATGAAGTCCTGCCACCATTGTTTTTGAACAAGATAGTCAAATGGCTTTGTCATGTTTTCATTATGACACTTTACTCTGTACATTTTTTCCAGTGCAAAAAAGTCAGATTTTGGTGACGCTTCCTGAAAATGCTCAAGACAGCACTATATAACATTAGCACAGCCATTTGAAAACTACAGTAAAGTCAGACATCACTGCATTTAGTGAGGTATCTGAGTACAAGACACTGAATATGTACGTTTCACATTTTTACTGCATTTGCTCTTTGCAATTCTAATTTATGCACAGCATTGTGCAAAAGAATAAATACACCCTTATTTACAACAAACATAAACTTCCTTTGGGTAGAGCTGTGCACAACTGTAAACAATATTGCAGTACATATTGGAACTGAACCTACAACATACACAGGTCTGTAAATCATTCATCAAATTGTTCAATTTAGAAGACAATTTCAGGAAAAAAAATATTAAAATTTTTTATAAAATTTGCTTGACAGATTTTGACAACTATTTCAACATTTTTGTATGTAATGACTAGGCCCACACAGAATCTGCGCGCGCAGAATTCCGCAGATTTTTAGCCCATCATTAATTCTGTTTATTTACTTGAGTAAATGTGTGTGAATCTAAATTTATTCAGTTTTTCAATTAATTGCAGTAATATTATTGACTAATATGAAAATGTTCATCTGATTTATGTACAATGCAGTTTGTAAAGTCATATTTTCTGTCTTTTAGTAGATATATCATATGAGAGACCTGCTTTGTTTACCAACTAAAGTGAATCTAATTGGATTTGCATTTTAAACATTAAATAAAAGTTATAAAGTTATTATTTTTTATTTCACTTACTAAGGTTTTAGTTATGATACTTCCAAAATAATTCCGCAGAAGTCAGCAGATTTTTTCCAAAATTCTCTCTCTGGCCCTAGTAATGACTCAAGTAATGAAATGGGGACTATTAGTTTTATATGGAATGACTATTCAGCATTCACAAGTTCAGTTAATTTTGACTGATGTGACATAAGCAAATGATAATGTTACAAACAGCAGAGAGTTGTATGAAAGCAATTGATGCATGTCTAAAAGCATTTGCAATTTGTTGGAAGGAATGAGAAACTGCTACTATGATGTGCACAGATGACTAATTGTTTTGAGAAATGCATTAAGTGTTGTGCAAATGTAAATAGTGTTGTGACCAATGCACCAAAGCGAATAAGAAAAACTGTAATCTGGGGTCGCCACAGCAGAATGAACTACCAACTTATCCCAGCAAATGTTTTACACAGCGGATGCTCTTCCAGCTGCAACCCATTTCTGGGAAACATCCATACACACTCATTCACACACATACACTACGGAAAATTTAGCTTACCCAATTCATCTATACCACATGTCAAACCCACGCCAACACGGGGAGATCTGACCAGTTTTTATTTTTTGAAAAAAAAAAAAAGAAGTTTTATTGGATTTTCAATAGGAAAATTTCAAAGTCATCAGACTAAAAATGTAACTAAAACCAATATTAAAATTTTACATCAAACGCATACCTATAGAGGTTTATCAAGTGATCTCTTATTTGTTTTTGACAGACAGACAGACAGACAGAGAGACAGACAGACAGACAGACAGACAGACAGACAGACAGACAGACAGACAGACAGACAGACAGACAGACATATAGACAGACAGACAGATAGATAGATAGATAGATAGATAGATAGATAGATAGATAGATAGATAGATAGATAGATAGATAGATAGATAGATAGATAGATAGATAGATAGATAGATAGATAGATAGATAGATTTGTTTTTTTAGCAAATAATTTTGACACAGTTGAAGTTCTCAGATACTTTGCATGGAGTTATGATTTAAGGTGTTAGATTAAAACACATATATCACAATATAACATAATACAATATCAACATTTGACTTTGAAGAGTTATGGAAAAAAAGGTTTAATTACAATATTTGTATTTAAATTTGGAAAATTTAAACAGTCTAATAAGTCTATACAACTCTAATTAGTCTTTAGATGTGTATAAAGTAAAACCAAAATTAACATTTTACATCAAACCCATACCTACAGTAGGCAACATTTGAAGTGGATCATCACCTTTAATCAAAGTTGTCCTAAACTATTGAACAACCCCTGTTCTTGTACTAGCAGAATTCGCAAAAATATTTTTGAATAACTTCAAATGTTGACTACTGTATATAAATCCAGAGATTTATCAAATGGTCTTTTAATTTTTTTCTTTATATATAATGAGATATCTTTTTCTGTCAATATGGAGAATGAAGTCAAATGAATTGCTCAGGTGTGAGTTTTTCCACAAACGTCAACAGAGTGTAAAAGTCTTGATGGTTCTGTGGGTCTCGTCTATCAAACCTGATCTTTAGTTTGTATTTTCTATTGGATTCAAGTCATGTGATTGGCTGGGCCGTTCTACAGCTTGATTTTCCTTTTCTGAAACCATTTATGAGTTTCCTTGGCTGTGTTTTGTTGAAATGTCCACTCTGGTTTCATCTTCATCATGCTTCGAGAGATTTCAGCTGCTGTCTGGGCTTTCACTGCCTTTCTACACCTCCCTTTGTTCGTGTGATCAATACTTTTTCCCTGCATCATTTTATTTTGTTACACATAACTTCATGTTTAAAATTTCAAGTCAACGGCAAAGAAATATGATTTCTGAGAAAAAATGGTGACATGTTCAATGCATATTTTCCCTGCTGAATATCCTGTAAGATAATTGTGTATGTTTTTAGAGTGTGCCTTAGAAGACGAGACGTATGAGGATGGTGCCGAGACTCAGATGGAATGTAACCGCTGTGTTTGTGCCTGCGGCAACTGGGTCTGCACTGCTGTGATTTGTGATGGTGAGCCCCAAATATTAAAGTTTTTTTTTTCTGCAGATTGAGGCTAAGGCTGGGATTTGGACATAAAAGCTGGATAAGATGAGTTTTTTTCTATGGAATGTGCTCTGAATAGCTGTGTTCTTCATTCCAATAGGTTCAAATAAGTTACAAGCTCTTGAGGAACTGGGGGGAAATGATCAAGAAATGACAGAAGAGGAGTGGGTTCGAAGAGTGGCTGAACTCAATAAAAATCAGGTTGGTGTAAATCGTCTTCATAATTTACATTGTAACACCAGATTTTGAAACGGATCATGTGAATATTTATAAACGTGGTGTAGACACAAAATGGGGGTAGAAATCTGCATACGCTTTACAAAATATCTGTTAATTAACAGTTTCCATATTTTATGATTCACAAGTGTTTTGCGTTTATTTATGGTTGTGGAATTGCATTATGGGATGTTGATCTCTGCTCTGTCGACTTTTGATGTTGAAAATTCAACTCTGCATTTTAACAAAGTGCCTTTTATTGAAAGTTTAGTATAGTCTGAAATATTATAACATATAAGAAATAATATATAAAGAAATAAGTCTGTAAAATAACAGAAAATTTACTGACTGTAATATTCAACACAAACCCAGACAATATATCATATTAAGCTATTAAAAATATTCATATAAGTCACATTTTCAAACTTTTAAGGTTAAAGGTTGTTGAAAGAAAGATCAAGATCGCATAATACAATTCAAAAGCATAAATAAATGGGGAAAAAAAAATGAAAAAAAAAAATGATGGAAAACTGCTAATTTACTGATATTTTTTACAGTGTAAGACACTTCCCACGCAAATCACTATCTTAAATCGTAATCAAAATAGGTTGTGATCTATAAAAAAAATACAAAGTTGAGCGGAGAATGTGTGCAGCTGTAATCAAACAC
Source organism: Danio kyathit (assembly GCA_903798195.1). Lineage (NCBI taxonomy): Eukaryota > Metazoa > Chordata > Actinopteri > Cypriniformes > Danionidae > Danio > Danio kyathit. The sequence goes on from LR812519.1 coordinate 58,825,176, forward strand.
TCTCTAAGTTTACATATTTAACTTAAATAGTGACTTAATTGAACTATTTTAAATACTCATTTGAGCCATAATCATTAATAAATAAAAAGTTACTCTGGTGTACAGTACGTTGACTTTTAGGAAGTTTTTTACGCAAAGTTTTATAAAACTTTCTCTATTCTGAGAGTCTACTCTGCTCTGATTGGCCTGTTGTGATTGATCAACCAGTCACAGCATGTGTCAGAAAACCAGAAACACATTATATCTGAATTTCATCTCCGTGGGTTTTCTCAACACTTGTAGTATGAACATTGACGGCAACATTGGTTTTACAGAATCAAATAGAACTTGGATCCTCATCCGCAGCTCAGAAAAAAAAATGTTTTCTGAAAACATTTCAACAACACAAATGCTTTTATGTTGATGTTGATTGTGAGCAGCCAATGAAGACCACAGGCTGGCATTAATCAAATTCATTACAAACAAGTAATACTACAAATGTTGATTTTACAGGAAATGACTTGTTCTAAGGACTTCAGAATCAATTCTTTCTTGTCCAAGACAATAACTTTGCAGATCCTATACATTCACAAAGACTATATTACACTACATGAGCAGTCATATAAAAATAAAAAGTGATAATAGAGGGAGTTTTAAGGGCACTGATTAAGTGTGACTGTATGTGCATTTTTCTTAACTGTTTTGTTTGTCTGGGTCATCAAATGTATGATATTTGAATTATTTTTGTCCCCTCAGGAAACTGTGGAAAAGATGAAAATGGGCGCTAAAGAAGTCTGAAGAGAAATCAAGAGACTTCCGATGTCACTTTTACTAGGTCTGTGTTTGAATGGGAAAAGATAGAAATTTTATTGAATTCATTACTGAGGTTTTCAAAAACATGTTGTAATATTTGTTACAGTTTCATTTGTTCGGGGGTAATATAAGTCTATGAATTGTACATGTAGTGCAAATCATTTTAAAAAAACCCTATTTTTGTACATTCATGGTAATTTTAATCTTTTCATAAATAAGGAATGGTGCTCATATTTCACTTTACAGTAAATAAAATTATATTTGCATAAAAGAAAGGGTTTTGTATAGTGAAATATTTATATTTTAAGCAAAACTAAGCCTTCTGTCCAAATAATGTATTTTGGGTTTCGGTTTTGGACAGTTCAGCATAAATTCATATTATCTGTGCTTAAGGCATTACTTTTTTGTGCATCATTTTTTTTTTAAACATTTTATAAAATAAAACAAACACCAAAAATAAACTTGTGTGTGTGCTCTTTGCTTCATTTTACTGCTGGCCAGGCAGGGAGGCCAGTTGAAACAAGCTACTCAGGTTAGGGCTGGTTTAAGCAGGGTTTTATATATTATTAAGCAAAGAAATACTAAAACTATTCATAAATCATCTATAACCTGCCTTATAATTGCTTATGAATTTACTTAATTTGCAGGCAATAAAGCAATAAAAAAGGCATATAGTGAAATGAACATGTCTGATGGCCTGTATATACTGTCATTATGTAATCGATGTCATTATTGCTCAGTTTCAATAATATTGCATTTAAAATGCCATTAGATGCTTTTCAAAAAAGAAAAGCCTATTTTAATATTGCTACAGTTTTATGGGGTGGTGTCACATAAAACGACATTTTATGCTTTATAATTGCAGAAACTGTATTTATAAAAGAGCCTGATAAATTCTCATGCCAATAAAAAATTGTGGTGTACCATAAATGCCTCACCATCCATAGTAGACAGTAGATTTATACTTTGTGCATTTAATACCATTAATCTTTCATAAAACAAGACCTGCTGAATTTTGTAACTAAATGCGTAGTGTTGCATAAGACAGTTACGAGACGAGGCAAAATTGCATCATGTTTGGCTTCTGGATGACCAACCATAGAGAGCAGGAGGCGTGACACACACACACACACACACACACACACGCACAAACACACACACACGCACGCACTCTAGTACAAATAAAAATCCTAAATCAGGCGTGCACACTTCAGACAGCAGCAGTAAAATGCATCTTGTAAAGTTATAATGTAATATATGTGTATAGATTACACACCAAGAACTTGTAGATAACTTTCTTTTACATTGGCGCACCATTAGAAAGTGCTTCCTAGCTTTATTTTATTCCTTTAGCGTTATTTTCCTTTACTAAACAGTCCATATGGCTCGTTTCCCAAGCATAGACGACAAGTGTGCAGTTTTACATTTATCCCGTCTGCATCTGGACGACCTGAACTTGGATCATCTGGCGGACAGTAAAAGAAAACAAATTCAGCAGCTTCACCTCACTTACAACCGCCTGACGCTTCTTCCAACTTCCGTTTGCTTTCTGTCCAACCTGGAGTATCTGGATATCAGCAATAACGCGCTCACGGTCATACCAGATGACATTATGCGACTGAAGAACTTAAAGACGTTTGTTGCAAAGAATAATCTTTTAAATGAGTGCTCGTTTCCGAAGGACTTCGACTGCATTCGTGTGGAGACTCTGAATCTGAGTGGAAACAGGTTTGAGGATATTCCCGCGCAATTTCTTAAAATGACTACACTACAGTCCCTGTCCCTTGGAGGAAATAGGCTGAAGAATATTCCTGAAGAAATACAGAACCTGACCAGGTATGAGTTTGTTTCTAGAGTGCAAAATAGGTAGCTGAGTAGGCCAGATTATCTGAATGGTATACTAATAAAATTGGTGGGAAACGACTTGCAATGAACAGCTGTTCTGAAGGGATAGTTCACCGAGAAATGATCATTTACCTCACTGTTTACTCACCCTCAAGTGGTTCCAAATCTTTATAAGTTTCTTTATTTTGTAGAACACAAGAAGATATTTTGCTGAAAGCTGATAACCATTGCCCAGCAAACAACTTTGTGTTTAATAGACGTCTAATAGACATCTAATCATAGACAGCTAGGTTAAAACAAGGCTAAACTTGGGCTGTCAGTGAAAATCTAATAGACATCTAAGAATAGCCCCAAACTAGACTAGTTGTCAAATAGATTAGACAGACTTTTATATGTGTAGTCATTAATTTCTGTCTATTTGACGACTAGTCTAGTTCTGGCCTATTCTTAGATGTCTGTTAGATTTTCACTGACAGCTCAAATTTAGCCTTGTTTTAGCCAAGGATATTTTCTACTGGTCTGATCGGGCCAGTGGTTCAGATTTTTACTTGCCCTGCCAAAATTTTCACTGGCCCCACCAAAAAAAAAAAAAAAAAAAAAAAAAAAAAAGAGAGAAGAGAAGTAAATAGCTATTTTTTCGCCACATATTTTAAATAATGTGTCAAAAATAATGTCTGTGAATCTAGAATTTCAATACTTTAAAAAATGTTAATAAATGTATAATGAGCAAAATTCAAAGTATTATGCAAGCCAAAAAAGCAGTTCAAAATTATTTAAAATAAGTTGCTTGACTTGTCAAACTGACAGCAAATTGTGCAAAACATCACTTAATTTTTTTGTCGTGTTGTTCCCATGTAAATGTCTGCTTCCAATACCTTAGAAACAGACATTTTCTTTTAGCCTTATTTTGATGTTGCCGCCATGTTGCCGTTTCTTCACTGTACTGGTTGTTACTAGGTTACGAAAATAAATAGCATGCTCAAAACATCAAATCAGATAAAAGGAACCGAAAAGCAATATGGTGTTTACGATATCACAGAGAAGATAGCATTTAAGACTTAAAATCACAAACTAAAAATGCACGCAATTGACAAATAGTCGCAGACAAATTAAGCTTTAGTGACAAGGCAGCACTGTCCCAATCGGGCCAGTAATGATCCTGTCTACTGTCCCAAGCGTCTCTCATGCTGGCCCTGGGCCATCGGGCAGTCCTTATTGTTGAGCCCTGGACATATTTTAAAAACAAAAAATACTTGCTGGGAGCTTACTTCAAAATATCTTAGCCCAAAATATCTTGGAGTTTTATATTTGGATTTTTTTTTCCTTAATAATGTAATTTCAGACAAGTATTTTTTCTAAATAGTGAAATTGCATTAGCAGCCAATGACATTAATTAAGGTAATTAAATGGTGATAATGTTGTTTTGAAGTCATATTTACACACGATTTCAGACCGAAAGTAGCTATGGTAAACAATAGGGAGTGTGTCACAAGCTGTCACTGAACGAATGTGTGAATGTAAAACCAACTTTACCTCAATTCAAAATATCATCTTTTGTGTTCAACAGAAGGAAGAACCCCAAACAGGTTTGGAACAAGTAAAGGGTGAAGTAAATGATGACAAAACATTTAGTTTTGGGTGAACAATCCCTTTAAACCACAAAATACTACTAACACTAACAATAATATGATAAATAAAATACAGGTCCAACAACAACAATAGCAATAATATGCTATATAGCAAAGGATGTATACATTCCTGATTATATGGTATATTATAGTTAATATAATAGCAGTAACTCCAGCAAACAGTTTCGTTAGACATCTAAACATAGACAGGTTGGCTAAAACAAGGCTAAACTTGGGCTGTCAGGGAAAAACTAATGGACATCTAAGAATAGCCCAAAACTAGACTAGTCGTCAAACAGACAGATTAGACAGACTTTATACAGGGAGTGCAGAATTATTAGGCAAGTTGTATTTTTGAGGATTAATTTTATTATTGAACAACAACCATGTTCTCAATGAATCCAAAAAAACTCATTAATATCAAAGCTGAATATTTTTGGAAGTAGTTTTTAGTTTGTTTTTAGTTTTAGCTATTTTAGGAGGATATCTGTGTGTGCAGGTGACTATTACTGTGCATAATTATTAGGCAACTTAACAAAAAACAAATATATACCCATTTCAATTATTTATTTTCACCAGTGAAACCAATATAACATCTCAACATTCACAAATATACATTTCTGACATTCAAAATCAAAACAAAAACAAATCAGTGACCAATATAGCCACATTTCTTTGCAAGGACACTCAAAAGCCTGCCATCCATGGTGAACGGATCAAAACACTGACAGAATCCATCAACATTGCGTGCAGCAGCAACCACAGCCTCCCAGACACTGTTCAGAGAGGTGTGCTGTTTTCCCTCCTTGTAAATCTCACATTTGATGATGGACCACAGGTTCTCTATGGGGTTCAGATCAGGTGAACAAGGAAGCCATGTCAATTGTTTTTCTTCTTTTAAACCCTTTCTTGCCAGCCACGCTGTGGAGTACTTGGACGCGTGTGATGGAGCATTGTCCTGCATGAAAATCATGTTTTTCTTGTGGGATGCAGACTTCTTCCTGTACCACTGCTTGAAGCTGTCTTCCAAAAACTGGCAGTAAGACTGGGAGTTAAGCTTGACTCCATCCTCAACCCGAAAAGGCCCCACAAGCTCATCTTTGATGATACCAGCCCAAACCAGTACTCCACCTCCACTTTGCTGGCGTCTGAGTCGGACTGGATCTCTCTGCCCTTTACCAATCCAGCCACGGGCCCATCAAGACTCACTCTCATTTCATCAGTCCATAAAACCTTAGAAAAATCAGTCTTGAGATATTTCTTGGCCCAGTCTTGACGTTTCAGCTTGTGTGTCTTGTTCAGTGGAGGTCGTTTTTCAGCCTTTCTTACCTTGGCCATGTCTCTGAGTATTGCACACCTTGTGCTTTTGGGCACTCCAGTGATGTTGCAGCTCTGAAATATGGCAAAACTGGTGGCAAGTGGCATCTTGACATCTTGGCAGCGGCACGCTTGACTTTTCTCAGTTCATGGGCAGTTTTTCCAGACACTTCTTGCGACCCTGTTGACTATTTTGAATGAAACGCTTGATTGTTCGACGATCACGCTTCAGAAGCTTGGCAATTTTAAGAGTGCTGCATCCCTCTGCAAGATATCTCACTATTTTTGACTTTTCGGAGCCTGTCAAGTCCTTCTTTTGACCCATTTTGCCAAAGGTAAGGAAGTTGCCTAATAATTATGCACACCTGATATAGGGTGTTGATGTCATTAGACCGCACCCCTTCTCATTACAGAGATGCACATCACCTAATATGCTTAATTGGTAGTAGGCTTTTGAGACTATACAGCTTGGAGTAAGACAACATGCATAAAGAGGATGATGTGGTCAAAATACTCATTTGCCTAATAATTCTGCACTGCCTGTATGTGTGCGTGTAGTCATTCATTTCTGTCTATTTAACAAAAACACAGATTTCTTTACAATTTAAAACGGCATCTTTGGATATTTTTTTCTTTTCTTTTTTTTTTGTCCTTAAAAAGTAACCAAAAAAAAATTTAAATAAAAAGTCTTACACATACCTTAGGAACGGTATTACAGAAATTTTTGGCGGTTTTAAAACCTTTTCCAAACCGCGGTATACCTTGAAAAAGCAGTTATTGTCCCATGCCTAGCTGGGACATTATAACAACAACCGATACATTATTTTATTGTAATCAAAAAAAAAAAAAAAGAGGGGGGTGGGGGTGCTGCATAATTTTCGCACTAAATTTACATTTTCACAGATTTTTTTTATCCTATAAATTTGACGGTATAAAACATTCATCTATTATTTCTATTATTGATTGGTGGGTGTTTTTGGGTAAAAGGCTAACCAGTAGAATGGGAAAACGGTTAAATACTCTTAGACAAACAATTAGACTTTACATAACACACTGTTTACTTTAGGTTAATGATCTCTGGTTTCATTCAAACCTAGAAAGCTAAAATTAGATTTTCCTGATTCATCGTTGCATTGCTTTTCCCCCTCTACTTCTCTGTATTTAGGTGAACTTTGAACTTCCCCAGTTGGTGATTTTTCCTTTGTAATTGTGTTTTTGTCCTTAATGTATAATCATCTGATTTAGCTTTTCCAAACTAATTCTTACATAATCTGCATCGCCTAAATATTTTAATAAAGTTGCAAATATGCAAATGCTAACAAGTTCAAATCAGTATTTTGGCCAAAAAGGTGCATTTTAAAATAATTATATCTGCTAAAAGTTGCTTTTGTCAACTGTTTTGTAAGAGTAGATGGTAAATAATAAACATTTTTTTTGTCATTTCATAAAGGAAACATTTTAGGTTCCCAAAGGCACCAGCATGACATCCACACGTGATTTTATTCTGAACACTAGAAAAATCTAAAGAACTTCTTTCAATTTATAAAGAATCATTTGTACAATGGAAAACTTTCAGAGATATGAAAGGTTATTCCTTTATTTTATTTTATTTAATTTTTTAAAAAGGACTATGTGTAAAAATCTTTGTGTATTAATTGCCAATGTGCCAACATATTATGTCAAACCTTTAAATAATGAGCCTGCTGTTCAGTCCTTAGTACATTACATTTGCTGCAGTTCACTTAACAACCACTGACTGGTGTCACTATTTACAAGAGTTTGCAAATTCTATATATACTGTAGTTATTTTAAAGTCGCCATGAAATCAAAATGTACTCTTTTTTTATATGTATATAGTAGTTCTTGTTATAAATGATGTATCTGTGCACATTTACCCTCATAAACTTTAATCAAATTCCATAGCTCCTTTAGGGTGGAGCTATTAGTGGGTGTCTTGTTTTTGCTCTGAATTTGTCCATTCATCAGTCCTCCTTCATGTTGTTAGCAACACCCATCTTTCAACTATCCAATTAACTTCCAAAAAATGTCATGCACCGCCCTACATTTTTTTTCTCATTTCAGGACCGTTCCAAATGGATGTACATCACGATAGCGGACAAAATGACAATCTCCCGTTTCATGGTGACTTTAAGAGTGCGGAAAAAAAAAAAAAAAAACAGGACTTGGATTTTCATTTCATGCCTCTTGATATTCTGTCTTCTGTTATGTGCAGTCTGGAGATGCTGTATTTGGGAGGGAACCTCATCTCCTCTATCCCACCTGAGGTGGCTAACCTCACCTGTCTGAGATACCTGGTCCTGTGTGACAATCGCATCCAAAGCGTACCACCCCAGCTCAACAAGTAAGATCTTCCTGTACATTCTAAAGTCAAAGCAGCGAAGTGATTAAAAAAAAATTAACATCTGATTTCTTTTCTTGCAGATTACACTCCCTGCTCTCTCTCAGTCTCCACAATAACCTCCTGACCTTCCTCCCTCGTGAGATCCTCAGCCTCGTTCATTTGCAGGAGCTCAGTCTGCGTGGAAACCCTCTGGTGGTGCGCTTCATCAAGGACATGACCTATGACCCTCCGTCTCTGATGGAGCTCGCAGGACGCACCGTCAAGTCCCAGAACCTTCCATTCCGCTCGTGTGATCTGCCGGCCAATCTGATCTATTATTTAAACCTGGCTAGTGAATGTCCCAACCCAAAATGTGCAGGTAGGAGTCCATGACCTTTACAAAAGTTTTAAATACTCCAACTCAATTCAAACTGCAAGAATTACATTATATATTTTATTATAAACCACTATAAAAAGCATTAATAGACATTAGTCAGGTTAAATGTTTGTAAGACACAATTATGGCACTACCTGGATAAGCTTTATTAAATTAATTCACTAAGAGACCACCAGATATGTAAAGCAACCAATAAAAGTTTTTTTTTAGTGCCTGAATGGGCTAGTTTTTGAGGGATTTAAGCTGAAATGTGCACATACTGAAATTACTGATAAAATATGTGTATTCCCAGTTAACAGGGAACGTTCACATAATGTTTAGTAAAGTTGTAAAAATGCTAGCATGCATCATTGTTAAAATAATGTTCCTCAAACATTCTTCTAATGTTCCAGAGAGAAAAATGTTCTTAGGACAATGTTCTTGGAACATCTTTAGGACGTTAGTTGTTATTGATGAATGTTTTAATAATGTTGATGGGAAAACATTCTTAGAACATTAGAACATATTGGACATTTTTAACATTCAAGGAACGTTACAAAAGTAACATTATATAAAACATTATATAATTTAATGAGAACAATAGGGGAACGTTTTTAGAACCTATGTTAGCAGGGTTATTTTAGCTGTAAAGCTGAAAATTTTATAGTGGTTTTAGTGTGTTTTGCATTAAACTGTTTTTGGAACATCTTTAGTTTGTTATTGATGAATGTTTTGAAAATGTTGATAGAAAACCATTTAAGAACATTAATATAATGTGATTGGAATGTTCTAATAAAGTTGTAAATATAATATAACATGACTGAAATGTTATTAAAACCTTTTGAATAATAGCCCAAAAAAATTACGTTTATGCATCGACTAAAAAACATTTTAAACATTCAAAGAACATTCAAAAAATAACATTCTTTAACTTAACAAGAACGTTAGGGGAACATTTTTAGGGTTATTTTAGCTGTAAAGCTGCCATTTTTATAGTAGTTTTAGTGTTTTGCATTTACAAAATTTTGGGAAAATCTTTAGCACATATATTGTTATTGATGAATGTTCTAATAATGTTGATAAAAAAAAATGTTCCTAGAACATAATGTAATGGGAATTGAATATTCTACGGATGTAGTATCCGTGATGTCATGGGTTTCTGAAGAAAGCAAAAGAAGCTACCAGTAGGTGTGGCCAACCGTCGCCATTTTGTTCCCGTGTCATCGCACCGACCGGGTGATACCAAACAAGGGCAAAGAGGCAGAGCGTGATTGAAGCTACAGATGCCTGCTAGCATTTTGCTTAGACGGGCTTTTCTTTGGGAGAAACGCTTAATACTTCATTACCTGCGACTTGTTTGTGTTCTGACCACATGTGCTTGGTTGTACAGTATCTCAATAAAGGATTTAGACTTTTAAAAACACTGTTGTAATACTTTGAGCCCTTAAACACTGTTCTCATGACGTTTTTCATCAGGAGGAAAACGCAAATTACTCCCAAACACTTCAAATATTGTCTGTGTTAGTAAATGCAAGGCTATTTATGAAATCCAGGCATAACAATATTTCAGATGACTGTTTTAGAGCCTACAGCTAATTACTCTGTCAGATTCTGGAGTGCGTTACTGGTCTAAAGAACATTATAAATGATCTTAAATAAAACAAATACATTTATATATAGGGTATATAAGTATATAATTTCACTCACCTGGGAAACGGAGGCCATGTGGATGGTTTGTGAGCACAATTAAGTGCACACAGCATGCCATATCATCTGATAATTGTAAGAAATAATTCCAAAAAACAACTGACTGTGTAAAGCCACATAAAACAAAACAAAAATACAGTGTATATGCTGAGTTCAATGGATAATTGGCCGGAATCAGCTGAGGTGAAGTGACGGCGAGCAGCGACACCTAGCTGTCACTCAAGTGGCCACGCCCTTAATTATGCAGACTTAATATAACTTAATATAAATGAAATGGAAGAGTTATAAAATTTTTTTTAATTTGCTCTATTACAGAGCCAGGCCTAGCAGAATTTTGATGAATTGCAGTTTCAGTTACTTCACTATTTGCTTCACGAGAGAGAGCGGCAGGTTGCCGCTTGATTAATACATCGACTGGACATTTTAAACATTCAAAAGAACATTCAAAAAATAATTATATAATGTTCTCTTAATGAGAACATTAGGGGAACGTTTTTAGACCCTAAATTTGTTAGCAGGGTTATTTTAGCTGTAAAGCTGTAATGTTTTTAAGGTAAGGTTTTAGTGTGTTTTGCATGACCAACTTTGCTTGAATTTGAAATTCTACAGATTTTAGATGTTTGCAAAGAGGCTCTGTAACTGTACGTTCACACCGAAAGCAGCGAGAGCGTCAAGGTCGCTCTGGCCGCCCTGGCGACAACGCTGTCTGCCTTGAGCTCCGGCGGCGAGAGCGTCAAATTCGCTACACGTTGATCTCGTATTTAAAGGAGCCGTTGTAGCATATCAATATCAGTTACACTCCTGCATAAAACAAGCTTTCTAGCGTGAAGAGTTGCACCACTTATTATCAAATTCACTAACTACGGAAAGATTAGTTGCATGTGGTGTGGCTTTGCTCCAATATGTGTCCATTATGCCTGAATATTCTGAAGCAGCAATACTGTTTGTATTGTGGCATGAAATTCCTGCTTTTTTTTGAAAGAAAAAAAAAATATAACATTGATGCACATCAGTAACTCGCCAGTAACTTTTTAAATCTACGTTCCAGTAAGAAAACATTGCAAATAATTGGAAATCCAGCGACCGCAATAATTAAACCCTTGGGAACAACTGTGGTCGGAACCAAAGTTCACAGTGATGGTGTTCTCTGGACTCCTCTCAAGCGGTGGACTTCTACATTCTGATTGCTTGCCGCCGAACCGAGTCATAGCTCATTACCATAAAGTTGACTTGATTTCAACTCTCCTCGACGCTCACACCGGCAAAGAGCCGCCGCGCTGCTCCTCGCCGCTTATCGCCGCCGGCTACCGTTGAAAATGAATGACTTCCGGCTACTTTGACGCTCTCGCGTAAGCGATATTTTCATGCTAAAATAATTTGAACATGCATATTGATAGTTCCATTCAGTATTTAATGTTTACACTGTAAAAAAATCTTGCTGCCTTAAATATTTTAGTTAGAACCAAATGAACTTTTCTAGTCATCTCAACTTGCATCAACCAAACTGACTAAATATTAAGATAAACTTTGTATAACTTAAAAAATTTATATAAAAACCTGATTATCTTATTCAAGTAAGTTAAAGCAACATAAAAGTATTTGTTGTCTTGACTTTTTGTCATTACATTTTTTGCAGTGTATAAATGGGCCCCACTCACTCCCCGATTTGTGCCTTTTTTTATAAACAGATCAGTATTTTGTCAAATTCTGTCGACTTATGTTGTTACTCCTCTGATCAATTCTCAAATTCCTCTTCATGCCCTCCAGGTGTTTACTTCGACTCCTGTGTGAGACACATCAAGTTTGTGGATTTCTGCGGGAAGTACCGCCTGCCGCTCATGCATTACCTGTGCTCCCCACAGTGTTCCTCTCCCTGCAGCTCAAACCCACAGAGCGACGCCGAGTCAGAAGAGGAGAACAGCGTCCCTGCAGACAGGCTCCAGAGGGTCCTGCTGGGATAGGACCCAAAATCCAACAGTATCCCGGCACGGGATTTTCCATTTAACGGCTAATTTCATGTTTTGGTAGTCCTACACAATGCTAAAAAACACTTTGAGCTGAATGCATTGGATTTTAGAGCTGTTTTAGTCACTCCGCAAAACAGCTTTTTAATTTAAATCAGAACTATATGTGGGTTTAAACTGAAAATCGTAGTTTTTACTACTAAAATCTACTTTTATGTCATTCCAAACTGATATATAGTGGTGGAAAAAATATTCAACGAACCATGTTTTTTTCTGGAAAAATTATTTTTAAAGGAGCTATTGACATGGAATTGAACCAGAGTTTGGTAAAATCCCAAACAATACAATGTGTAATAACAATAGAATGGCACAAGGAGAAAGTACTGAACTACTGAAATGTATTTAATACTTTATATAAAGGCTTTTTTGGTGATGGCAGCTTAAAAAGGCCTCTCATATAGAGAAGGAAGTCACATGAATTGGTGTGAGTTTTTCACAGACTTCAACAGAGTGTAAAAATCTTGATGGTTCTGTGGGTCCCGTCTATCAAATCTGATCTTTAATTTTATTTTCTATTGGATTCGAGTCAGGTGATTGGCTGGGCCATTCTACAGCTTGATTTTCTTTCTCTGAAAGCATTTGAAAGCTTCCTTGGCTGTGTTTTGGATCATTGTCTTGCTGAAATGTCCACTCTGGTTTCATCTTCATCATCCTGATAATGTAGATGTTGGACGGAAGCAGCTAATATTATTTACAATGATGAAGGGCAAGGGGTTGCTGAAGAACTACTGAGAGATTTTAGCTGCTGTCTGTGCTTTCACTGCCTTTCTACACCTTCCTATATTTATGCATTCAATAATTTTTCCCTGCGTCAGTTCATTTTATTACACATAGCTTCATTTGTAAACTAATTAATATTGTTTTCTTTGCATATATTGATTTCTTTGGCTGTTACCAACATCTGGTGAAAATTTTTCTGAAAAGTGAGATAAATGGTGACGTGTTGAATACTTATTTCCCCCACTGTATATACAGATAATGTTGGATGGCTTTGCATACAGTAATGTGTATCATCTCATGGACTACTTTTGTCGTTCTTTTGGGATGTTTTGTGATGCATCTACTTTGTGTTTCACAGAAAAAAATATCAGCAAGCTTTTTTGCTGGGGAAAATACTGAAAATTGACATTTTCCATCTTGAAAATGTTGCTCATGAAGCATCTGAAAATGTTTGCATATTACCGAAACAGTGTTTCAAATAGATATCCTGCAAAAAAAGAAAGAAAAAAATAATCAGAGAAGTTCTAATGGATTTCTCTACAAAATAGCATTAAAAACATTACGTTATAACCATTTAAACATTAACCCTTATGCACTGTTGGTGATGTTTTCATCCACTCTGGGCTGATTTTAAGTCTTAATTTGGTCATAACTTTTTCTGTGTTTCAGCTAGCAGAATGATTTTTGGACACAAATCTTATTTTGACACATAATTGAAAAAATGCTTTGAATTAAAACAAAACAAAACTCAACGATACACTCAGAGCACATTTACTCCCCTTTTGTTATGTTAGGGATGAAAACATCCACTGAATTAAACTGCTGTAAAAATGAATCAGATAAATATTTTTTTCTATTTTTTTTTGCATACATTTGTTAATCAACCTCAGTCCTGATCAAAACTACTAACTTGCTTAGAAAATTACAGAATTTTAACTCTTTAATTGGCAAATTCATAAATTATATAACTGATTTGGTGAAAAAACACTCAAAATGTCGTATTTTCAATTTAAAAAGTTATTGTGGACTGGATTTTTTATCCTTTTATATCAGTCTTGGACATCTGAAACAACATTGCCTTTGATGCATTGTTTTTGATTAATTTTCTTTTTTTTCTCTACCTAATTTACTGTTGGTGGCGGTTTTTGCCTCATTAACATCCATTATAACCACATTTATTTAATCACAAAACCATGACACCATATAATCATGAATGTTTGAGTGTTGGTGGTTTTCCCTGTTGGGAAGAGATACAATTTGTAGTTTTTAATTGTTGATCATCAGTTGGCACCATTAACCCTTTAAAGAAAAGCTTAGTTTCTGGATTTTATATGGAGTATAACACCAAATTAAAGTGTGTGTATGTGTGTCTGTGAGAGTGACCTTAGCACACTTACCTTGATGGGTCTGAGAAAATTAAAATATGCTACTCAGCTCTCAGAACTTCATGGAGTAAACAAAAACAAAGACTGTGTATTTATGCACCATCAAATGTGGTTATGATGGAAGTCAATAGGGCAAAAGCAGCTACAAACAGTAAATTAGAGAGAAAAAATGAGACTCTAACAATGCATCAAAGCCAATGTTGTTACTAATCATTCACATGTCCAAGACTTTGATAAAAGGGGGAAAAAATGCAGTCCACAACTACTTTTTATATTTAAAATATGTCATTTTGTGTGTTTTTTTTCACCAAATCAGTGACATCGATTGTTAACTTGGCAATTAAAGACTTATAATCCTGTAATCTTTTAAAACATTTAAGAGTTTTGATCAGGACTGAGGTTGATTAACAGATTTCTGCAAAAAGATACATTTTTTACAGCAGTTTTATTCAGTGGATGTTTTCATCCCTAACATAGCAAAATGTAGTCAACAGTCATGCAGTTTGAACAGTGCACAAGGGTTAAAACCACTACATTTTAATGTTTCGGTCACACATTCTGTTACAATTTGGTGGTTATAAACATGCCACCAGATAAAGGCAATGAATAACCAGAAAGACCCACAGGGACTCTAACAGTTTTCATGTAAAACCACTACAACTTCCGTTATAACCACTATTCAATAAGTGTTTCTACTGTTTTACACCAGGATACTGGCAAATAGATCCTGCTTTGTACTTCTAGAAAATGAGATCAATACGTGAAGAGTTACTCTTTGACCTCTTCTTTATATTGACTGTTAATCTGCCCTAACTCTTCTGTCCAAAGGTCAGGTCATGGACTATGATGGCTGCTTCACACTGTTCAAGAATTCACGTAAAGCTATCAGCCATGGCACAGCTTTGAAAACAGTTACAAGCTGAAGGACGCTTCTTTTGCATTTGTCTTTTTGTCAGAAGTTTGGCTACAGGTTTCAGATCAGTAGTACGCAGCAGTGGTTTACAGCCTCTAAAAGAGCTCCTAATGGTCCTAACAACAATAAAACAGAGATACTACAATCTTCTTATCTGATATGTGTGTGTTTCTCATCGGCGCTGGTTGTTATTTGAGTCAGTCTGACCATTAGATCATATGGGATGATCATTTTAACAGTATTGCACAATTGGCTGAGAGTTCTGGGTCAGTGAGTTCGCATCAATATCTGATGCCTGCATTTATGGCCAATTTTAATGCACTCTTCTCGCAGCAAATGCAGCTAGCGCTCTTCTATCTGTCTTCTATCATCGTTTATGATCTTACGGTGACGCGGCACAGATTGCGACACCTCTTCGCCTCTCGAGTGATGGGACAGATTTACAAAGCAATCTCAAAGGTAGGATGACTCAGCAATTTTTTCAGCTCCACAGGTCTGAAGCTAGACATCATTACTGATTTAGACAACAGAAATGAGGACTGTGAGCTTCTAAAACCACTCTGCACACACACACAAAAAGTTCTGCTTGGTTAAACAATGCACAGCATGAAAAAGAACAGGCCATTGCTTCAGAGCTTGCTGCACAAATTCTTGTCCAGGCACTTACATGTTACTTTTGCAACATTCTTCTGGCTGGACCTCCATCGTGTGCTATCAAACATCTTCAAATGACTAAAACTTTACAGCACAGCTGGTCCTCAATGAACGCAGAAAGCCATGGGATCTGTTCTGCACACTCCAGCCTCCACATGTTACTTCACCCTTAGAATCTTGGTAGTCTTATGATGCATGGAGAGAGAAAAAAAAAACACTTTCTAGAATACTTTTATTCACTATTCCTTGCTTTAGGAATGATCTTCCCAATTCCATCCTAAAAGCACATTTTTTTAGAGGGCATTCCCACATAGCAAAATTTCTCTGGCCCAGATCTGGCCCACACAATCAGCTTTTGCTTGGCCCACATGCCACAGTGAATTACTGTACATGATTGGACCAAGTACAAGGGTCAAAAATGGACCATATCTGGGCCAAGTCTCAGTCAAGTAAGCAACCGATAACTGGGCCAGATATGTTGGTGTGTCACGACTGCAATGAATTTGATAAACCCATGAAGCAGTTTGCTTTATGGCCGCGCTTTTTCTCGAAGCGACCTGATTGGTAGAAATCTTTCTTTACTCAAAAAATTGGGCCAAGTTAGGCCAAACTTACCTGGCCCACATAGAAATGTTTAACATCTGAGCCAAATACTACATTTGATATCTGGCCCAAGTCTTACGTGCCGCCTTAAAGACGGTGCCACCTCTACCAAACCCGAGCCATGTTTGGCCCACATGCTGTATGCCAGTGCCAGACGAATGCCTGCTGTGCCAGCTTTATGCCAAATTTGGGCCAGAATTCTTTGCTACCTGGGTTTGCATGCTTCCCTCTCTTTTCTAGCTTTTTTTTTTTTCGAACAATGTCTGAAAATGAGGGGCATCCCGGTAGCACAGTGGTTACCACTGTCACCTTATAGCAAGAAGGTCACTGGTTCGAGTCCTGTCTGGGTCAGTTGGCATTTCTGTGTGGAGTTTGAATGTTCTCCCCATGTTGGCGTGGGTTTCCTCCGGGTGCTCCTGTTTCCCCTACAGTCCAAAGACATGCACTATAGGTGAATTGAATAAGCTAAATTGGCCGTAGTGTGAATGTGAGAGTGTATGGATGTTTCCAATGTGTAAAACATATGTTGGAATATAGTTGGCATTTCATTCCGCTGTGGCGACCTCTGATAAATAAGGGACTAAGCCGAAGGAAAATGAATGAATGAATGAATGTCTGAAAATGGCGAGCACTTCTTGTGAACCGTGATTATTTGCCTTGTTATGATGAATTACTTTGAATAAAAGCGTCTGCTTGACATTAGATTAAGTGGACTAAGTGAATGTAACGAAAGATAACATTATAGGTCTACAATCCTGGCCAAATCTGCCCACTGGCCTCTGTCCATCATGGCTTCCGAACCCTCCCCATATCATAATTGGCTTCATCACTCTGTCTCCTCTCCACCAATCAGCTGGTGTGTGGTGTGCGGTCTGGCGCAAAATGGCTGCCGTCGCGTCATCCAGGTGGATGCTGCACACTGGTGGTGGATGAGGAGATTCCCCCCAATATGTAAAGCGCTTTGAGTGTCTAGAAAAGCGCTATATAAATGTAAGCAATTATTATTATTATTATTACAATGGGACTACTGCCTCGCCATAGTAAAGAATGGCCAAATCACTACAAGTCACACTAAAAAGGTGAAGCTACAATATGGTAAAATGTACTGTATTAGCAGCAAGTTCTAGACAGCATTTAACCCTTGTGTGCTATGTAGGATGTTTGCATCCACTCTTAATTTGGCCACAGCTGTCCCTGTGTTTCAGCAAATGTAATGATTTTTGGTGCCAAACCATTTTAACACATTTTTTTGGGAAAATGCTTTGGAAGTTTTACAAACTCATTAATACACTCTGGCAAAATTTACAACACTTTAGTTATGTTGGTGGCTTATTTTTTGCCCCATTGACTTCCATTATAATAAAACGTTTTTGATTGCAAAGCCATGACACCATATTATCATGCATTCATGATTTTTGGTGGTTTTCCCTATTGGTAAGAGGTAAAATTACCTATTTTTACTGTTGATCAACAGGCGCAGTGCAAAAAAAGCTTAGTTTCTGGCTTTTATACGAAGTTGTGTGAGAGAGGGAAGAGACATTTGCACACACCTTGATATATCTGAAAAAAAATCTAAATAAGCACCTCAACAGGCTATGTCATGGCTATGCAGTCAAAAATGTCATTATAATGGAAGTGAATTGGGGCAAAAACAGCCACACTGTAAAACCCAAAAAGTTAAGGTATCTCAAACCATTTGAGGATACCAATGACAACAAACCATTTAAGTTAAAAAACTAATCCTAATGAGTACTGTGAACTTAATTCATTTGAGTAAATATAGCAATTTGAATACAGTAAAACCCAATAAATGAAGAGAACTCAAACCAACTGAGTAATGTAAAACCCAATAAGTTAAGGCGACTCAAACCGTTTGAGGAAACGGATTGCTACAAACCATTTGAGTTAAACTAATCTATATGAGTAGTGTGAACTTAGCTCCATTTAAGTTGAAGTAATGAGGTGTTTAATTAACTCATAACCTTCAACACTGAGTTCAAAACTCTTTTCAGATGAGTAGAATTAACTTTCAGTAAATTTTAAGTTAACTACACTCATTTCATTTGATAAAATTGACTCTTGGGTTTTACAGTGCACTAACATAATAAAAGGGTAGTGAATTTGAACAATACACAAGGCTGTAATTGTCATTCGTTGCTAGTCCTAATTCCAAATCTCATGTTATTTGACATGATTCAAAACCTGAATCTGTAATCCTCACACAAGTTAATGAAACATCATATAATAACATGAACATCATATAATGCCCTGTAAACGCCAGTAAATATTAGGCGTGTGTCTTCACTAACATTTTCATACGGTTTTTTTCTTAACGTGCTCGTGTCAAAGCTAAAAATGTCTGCTTGCGTACCCAACGCTCCCTGGTGGTCTAGTGGTTAGGATTCGGCGCTCTCACCGCCGCGGCCCGGGTTCGATTCCCGGTCAGGGAACAAATATTTTTTTAAGTTAACTCAACTTAAAAAAATTTTACGTGAAAAAGTTTAACGTGTAACGTACTGCGCCGTAAAATGTACTTAATTCTCACCGACTGCGAGTTTTCTGGCATGAACTTTGGATTTCTTCCGTCTGTAAAGAATATTAATTTGTTTACTAGTTGCATGGCGCCCTCGCCTGGACATCACAAGCTATTTTTTTCTCATCAGCTTTTTTTTGTTCTAGATAAGCTCAGCACTTTTTTTCAAATAATATAATCAAAGTTTGACACATTCAGCCTAATGGGAGAATTGCTGCTTATTTTGAAGAAGATACTTGTACTCCTATGAAAATATTTTTTATGAGTAATTTACTCATACTGTTGGTTACATCTCCCATCCTAAGCACAAATTTACTAATAAAAAATTAAGGATAAATACAAATAATAAAATTATATGGCAGTGTAGGTTATTAGAGAGTTTTTGAACAAAAAAAGCTGTAAAAACTTGTGAGCTTGTGCATTTTTACAATATATTTGTGTTTGTTTCCCCCTCCAACATGTATAATTAATTGTACCTTTTTAAATATATTTTTATTTTCATTATGGTGGCTTGAGAAAGCCAACAACATACTGTTATCTCACTAAAATCAAAGTTACGTCAGACCTTCAAACTGGTCTGACTCAGGTTATATCTTTTCTAACTGATCTGACAATTCTTATAAGTCCATTGACTCAATTGGGTCAAACTTTGTGAGCTCATAACGCTGCATCAGACTTCATACAGACTAGAGTCTGGCCTCATTTAACTCAGTCTAGCCAGCAGCCAACGACGACCTTTAAAGTTCCTAGCCACTCCCTAACAACCAATTTCAGCACCCCTAGCAACTGTCCCATAGACTTCCATTGTAAAAGACTGTCATTGACTTAACATTGGATCAACTTTTATGAGCTCATAACTCTGCATAAAACTGTCATACAGACTAGAGTCTGGCCTCATTTAATTTAGTGTAGCCATCAGCCAATCACTGAGGACCTTTACACTTACTAGTCACTCCCTAGCAACCAATTTCAGCACCCTAGCAACTGTCTCATAGACTGTGACTAGCTAACACATGCTAATAAATCTAACATCCTACTGACATGCTTATCTTGCTAGCAAAATGCTAGTGACATCATGTTAGCACATGCCAATTCAGGCTAAAAACGTGCTAATTCTTGCTAGAATGCTAACTACATGTTCATGCTAGAATCATGCTTATTAACTTTAAAGCTTTTTACTGGCTTGTTTCAGTCTTTAAAGTGGTTATATGTTGACTGCAGGGATCTTAAACATTCTTTTAGCCAACTTCATACTTTTTCTAACTAAATAAACTGCTTCCAACAGGCTTTCTTAAGTCACCATAAAGTTTGTCCTCAAACTTTAACATCTAGTTTTATTTTATTTCCTTTCTCTCTTGTTGACTATATATACGTGTTAAATGTCCTTGATAAAATTAAATAACAACTCTTACGGCTATTACCAAAAGCTTGATATTAAATGTATAATAATATTAAATTATTAAATAAATTTCAAGTACACATCACTCCACAGATTATTTTATTTGTAAATGACACGCAATAAATATGTGACAAAGTCATATTAAAACATGTCATTTGTTCCGATAAATTACGAATCTCATCTAAGACATGTATGAATATTAGTTTTGCAGGTTTCGGTACTTTTATATGGAGTCCGCGTCACGTACGGTCACGTAAGATCATTAATATTCAGGAACCAAGCGCAACTTCCTTTTTCCTATATGCGCAGTGACTCAACTGCGCAGACAGCGGAAAAACACAAACATGACTCTGTGGGCTTTTCAAACTCATTCAAAAGTTGCTCGCACAAGCTAGTAAAACGAGTTGAGTTTCATGAAGATCACTTTAGTGTTCATGTTTGCTTGTGTTTTAGTGTTCGCTGTCGTCAGTGATGTCTGATGGCGGTGAGTGTGGGAGATGCTGATGCCGATGAGCTGCCGTCTATGTTGTGGGGTCTGGACCCCGTGTTTTCTTCCTATTGCAGACTTTACATCACTGACATCCTACTGATGAAAGAGTCCAGACAAGTACCTGGTAACGTAAAGCCAAAGAGTCAGTTCTTGGTCTGTTTAAACTTGTTCGTCGGATATATCTCACTACACGACTATAAAAACACTGAAACGCTTTTATAATCATTTCCCAAATAGCACACACATGTCTGCAAGATGTATAATAAAGATTGAGATAAAGTTGGTTTTACATTCGCACGTTCGTTACATTCTAGATAAGGAAATTATATTAGCAGCTATCAATGTACATTGTTCACAGTCAATTAAATAGTGCTGCTAATGTTGTTTTGAAGTCATACTTGCATGCAGGGGCGGATTCAACCAATAAACAGGATAAGCGGCTGCTTAGGAAATCTAAGGCCCCCCAAATAAATACATAGAAGTATAACTAATACCTATAAATTATATATAACATTGTTTTCTATCATATTTTTACAGTGAGGGTCTAATTATTATTTTTTTTATATATATTTGAACGTAATTATTACATCTGCGCCAATGTGTTCCCCACCTTCAATCATGGACCAGTCCAGCAGTCAGATCAGTAAAGATTTAGTTTTAAAAACGAAATAGTTCATTTATTATTTTTAGTTGTGAATTCAGTTTAAGAAATCGTTTCAAAAGTTTTACATGTTATTATTGTTATTTTGCATTACGATAAAATGTAGAAAATGAGATTGAATGATATAAGAAACAAAACGGCAAAAGAAAAAAACTTAAAAGTGCATTTTAGAACTTTTGGGCCCCATGGCTGGAATTGCTTAGGGCCCCAAAATCTCTAAATCTGCCCCTGCTTACATGCTATTTTAGACCGAATATTCAAAGTATAGTGTGTTAAACAACATAGGGACTGTTAAAATGAACAAATGTTCGAATATAAAATCAAACTTACGAACATTTTTAAAAAGCTTTTGGTCTGAAAAACATCTGCGATGAAGGTCTGATTAATGTCTTTAAAAGGTCTGTTGTTTGAGCATTCTGAATTTTAAACATCTTCAAGACTCATTCTAAATATCAATTTAATGTCCAAACGGAGATGTCTAACGTTAATAGACGTAACGTTAATGTAGAAAAAAACACCCTGTGTAAACTTGCCACCCCAATATGATTTTGCTGTTGATATTCATTCTTTTTTTTTCGGCTTAGTCCCTTTATTCATGAGAGATCGCCACAGCTGAATGAACCGTCAACTTATCCAGCATATCTTTTTACGCGGCAGATGCCCTTCCAGCTGCAACACTCTTGCACTGATTCACACACACATAGACTACGGCCAATTTAGCTTATTCAATTCACCTATACCACATGTTTTTGGACTGTGGGAGAAACTAGAGCACCAGGAGGAAACCCACGCCAACACGGGGAGACCATGAAACCTCCACACAGAAATGCCGGATACAGCCTGGGCTCAAACCAGCGACCTTCTTGCTGTGAAGCGATCGTGCTACCGCCACCGTGACACCTTGCTGTTGATATTATTAATTTTAATTCAATTACGTAAATTCACAATATTTCAACAAACAAAAAAATAAATAAAATGCAGCCACTAAAGTTAGCTGGTTGCACCTCGGGGATGAACCGCTGATGTTCACCCACAGCAGATAAGCTGACTTTACCACAACAATTTCAAGTTGGCGTTACATTCTTTAAAAAGAAATAAGGATAAAGTTTTTATAATTTATTTAGTATTGTTTGATGACGAGAGACGAAACTCGACTTTTGGTTCACAAGATTGTACACTATTTATTAGGAAATTCTTAAAGTTGAAATGTAAATTGTGTTTTATTTAATTGAAAACCACAGATCCAAAAAATAAATAAAGAAAGAAATGCATTTTAAAATCAGCGTTTGAGAATCTTGTGTATTTAACACCTCTATTTTTCAGCTTTTTTTTTGCTGTTTGACTTTCAAGGGTCCAAAATCTCAATGATTTTGTGGATGTATTTTGCAAATAGGTACATCGATAGAAGAAGCTGTATTAATATTGTGGCTCAAAAAGGAATATGGATAAATTATATTATTAGGGTCTGTATAGTGAGTGTGTGTGTGTATAGTAATGCCTTTTGTTCAGTTTGTTAATTTGTCTGTTTTATTAATTAATACATTTTTGGACATGGCACATACTGTATGCTGTACAATAAAAGTATGTGGAAAAATATCTGACCTGAAAAGTGTTTTTAAGCTAAATATTGATTCTCATTCTCGAGTAATTCGTTAATCAAAACCACATTATTTCATTTACCAGAAACAAAAAAATAACAATACGCTGAATTTATTATTTTTTTTGTGTGCTACCCCAAGATTTGATGTGGCCTCATTTGGCCACTCCTAAGAAAATGTTCTGGGGGCGCCACTGGCTCCAATATATGTTTTTCAGATGTGAAAACAAACATCAAATAAATGTCTCTGTGATGTAACGTTACATGTGTTATATCAGTATCGTACCGCAACGTATTGTTTGCCTCACTGGGAAAATGTTCACATTATTTATCAGTTTTTCTTCCCCATGTGCAATCTCTAAGTATAGTATATGGACAATCTGTCTTATGCCTGAATGCTCCCAATTGACATGTGTTGTAGGGATTTATTTCTACAAGACTCACCCCATCTTCCAGGTGGATGTACTGGGGATTGTTGTTTACAAACGGGAGAGAGAGGATTTCTACTGCTATGGAGGTCTGTGTTAAAGTGAAAGTAAAAAGTAAAAGTGGACACATTGCAACTGGTCTGACTGTTTGTTTGTATTTCTTCAATGCACAGTGGACGACAGTACTGGGGTCATTAATTGTCTTTGCTGGAAAGATGAGAAATGGCGGGATCAAGGAGATTCAACAACATGTAAGCTACCAAATGTGACACTATAAATAACAGCAAGTATTATTATTTTGTTAAAATATTTTTAATCAAGTAGTTAAGTTCATAGGAACATATAAACGTTCACAGCATTTGTTATATACTGTATATGAGCAATATCACACAACTAGCAGTGCGATATGGCTGTATATCGGCACTGGTGGGAGGCCCCTTAGGCCCTGTTTACACTAATACGTTTTAGGTTTAAAACTGCATTTTAGAATGAAAACGATCTGCGTCCACACTGGCGTTTCACCTAGTGTTTCGGAACAGCTCTCCGTCTACATTACAGCGCTGAAAGCACACACCACGTGACCACACACACACACACACACACACACACACACTCTGTCATGCACTGCAACAATGAGAGCTTCATCTTGTTGTCTATATCTAACGACATATTCCCCAACTTTGGTCTTTTGAATCATTTACTTGTTCTCAGGTAACTTGTTTTGGCTGAGCGCAAAGATGAGGTAATATATTATGCAACCACACTGATTCTGCACATTTGACTGATTGCTTGCCTTTATTTCCTATAATGTATAAACTTATTGTACGTTATACTTTTATAATGGCCATTATTGATTATTTAAACCGATATTCAGCAAAAGAGAGGGTATGTTTCATATTTTCACTGAAAATGAAATGAGGCAGTTATGTTCTAGGCTCTATTTTGTTATAAATATCCATACAGTGAAGATGACAGTCATATAAATATGTAGCTAGACGACGCCTCAACATTTTTGGTGTCTGTTAAGTTGTTAAAACCAAAATGAAAATAGGCAGTTTCTTATATTATGTTTTCATTTTATTGTTAAGAAAGTTGAATGAGGTTATAAAGTACACTGTTTCCTTTGAAGATTGACCCGACATGTTCTCTGGAGTTTGTTTTCCCATATCAAGCTTGCAAAATCTGAACTTACTAGGAGAGGATGCAAGACTGAACTGTGTGTAGGCTACTTAATATTGAGGAAAAAGCCCTAATTAGATTAGAATTTCTGCAGCCCTGCCTCCGTTTCAGACGTCTCCGTTTTCCCCCATCCACACTGACATGGAGCAGCAGCGTTTTAAAACTAAAATGGCCTCTTTAGCGTTTACAAAAAGCTCTGTTTTCGGCGCTCGAAAACTCCGGCATAGTGTGACGGATGGCATAACCGTAGCAAAACTTATGCGTTTTAAAACTAAAACATATTAGTGTAGGGCCTTAGTGTTCCACCAGTGACGATATACAGCCATGTCGCACTACTATGAGTGTGATACTGCATTTATACAACAGTTCGAGGGCATAATCGTGTATATAAAAAAGAAAATCAAACACAGAGAGTCTGAAAATCCATTTGTATGAGGAACTAATTTTTTCATTCATTCACATATGCAGCTGACGTCAAAACATTGTTGCTAATTTACCAACGTCACTTTAGAGCTAGTATTTGAATGATTCTCTAGTGTAATGTTTAATATGATGACAAAACAGGTGATTTTGCTCACATTTTAAGAATATAATACTATTTTTACGCCAGACGCGGTACGCATGGATAAATTTAACTATTCGCGCTTAAATAGATGCGTGAACATTTTGAGTTTACTCGCTTCATTTGGCATCAAATTCACTAAGCAATAGATGCGGATTCGCGTGATGGGCAGGGCTTCTGTCTGCCCGGTGACTCTAGCTTCATTGCTAAATGGCTAACATGGATTTTATTGAGAGAATAACTGTATTTATGTGTTTTATGAAGGCTGAAAAACAACGTTGATTCATTTGGAGCTGTGTCTGAGTCCACTAGATTTTTTCAGAGGTGCACCCAGCTCTGTGAGTTCATAAACTCCTCCAGAAACCTAACAAGGATGATGGAAGCTTTCAGCGGTGCTTCCGACTGAGCCGAGCCCAGTTTGATGAACTGTTGTAAGGTGTCGGCTGGAGGATTTCCCCCTGGGACAGCAACAACAGGCGCTACGTCATAAGCACGCCCCTACAAGAGAAAGCTCCTGATTGGTTAATGCGGTGCAAATGTCTGCTGAAGTTCAGATTTTCCAACTTGAGCGATTCGCGCAAAACACACGTTAAGCGCATAATTCGCGTCAATCGCGCAAAACTCTCAACTCCTGCTGCTTCTTTTGCGCGAATCGCATCATTCACGCGGCCGCAGGATGTCTATTCATGTTTGTCCATTAACTTAACTTGTAAATCACTCACGCTTTATGCTTCTTCCACGTCTGGTGTGAATGCAGCATAAGGCTGAACGGCACGAAATGCCATCAGTTTACAGAGATATCCAGATTGCAGCAGAGAAAAACTGAAATACAATTATTAACCCCGAAAAAGCCAAAACAAAGCAAACTCTACCAGATTACTATGGTATAAATACAGCACTACAACATACAAAAGAGAGAGATTGACTTAGAAAGTCACTTACCTGTTTAATAATGATTTGATCAGCTGTAGTTGGAAATTAAGCTGAGTTTTTTCTCCGCTAAGCGCTTATTGTGCGGTCTCTGTTGCCATCTTGTGGCAGAGCGTCAACCGTCTTTGCTCTGCTTAGTGTGACAGGCTAATGCATGTCAATGCGCTGTATCTCCAAAATTATAAATATTTAAAATAGGCACTGTCCATATAAATAAACTGCACAGTTGCAATCTAAACAACTACATACACACCTAAAAAAAGCCTCGAAAGTACATTATGTTGTCCAACAGCTGCAATATTTGTCAAATTGTAATGAGTTTATTGATCTGCTGTCACTCTATGCACTAATGTCGATATAGGTGGAGATGCTTGCGGATCCTCCAGGAGCTTTAACATTGAGGATGAACTCAAACGGCTGAAGGAGGCTGAACGTAAGAGCACCATCCTGGAGATCGGAGACCTGCTGAGGGTGAGAGGGACTGTCAAAACCTCCAGAGATACCAGGGAAATCAAGGCCACCTCTTTCTGTGAGTGAAATCTTCAGGGATTTAGACGACATCTAAATAGTTTGTTAAATCATTTAGACACTGCTTGTTTGTGGAACACCTGGAGTCACGGTCATTTTGCAGTAATCATCTCTGTGTTGGTTCTCTCTGTGTGTGTGTGTAGATAAAGTACATGACCCTGCGATGGCAGTGCAGATCTCACATATGCTGGAACTGCCTCAGCTGTACAGAAAGTGCTACGATCAGCCGTTCAAGATGCCGACTGATGACCTGGGCAGCACAGAGTGAGTTATACAGCATGATGGAGTTCTCTTTTATTTCACATGACCTCCTTAAAGTATGCATGAATGGGAAGCTGCTGAGACTTTTATTTCAGCATCATTATGTACTTCCCACTGAAACAGAATATTGAGTAGTGGGCGGGGCTTTCTTTTTGTGCATCATTTTCTCATAGCAAACTAATGGTAAGAGGGGCGTGATTAAGAATATTGTGGTTGAAGCCGTCAAACTGACATCATCAGAGAAAAACGCAAAGGTCAATGTTCAGAATTTAATTGAAGTTTACCAAAACAAATTTATTTTTTCAGTGGATCAACTTCATATTTATGTTTGAGATTTTTTTTTTTTTACTTGCAGTCCTTGATAGAAGAATACACTATAATAGTTGAATGTTACACCAAAGATCTGACTTCTGAGAGAATTTTATTCACTTCATCTTTATTTCTATGGCGCTTTTACTTTTTACAGCTTCACACATAAGATTATCCTCTTAAGGCCCAAGGTGTTTTTTTACATGCATTTTTTATTTCTCTTTGCTATTTGGGCTTATTGTAACCTAATTAGAATAAAAATCTAAGTATCATCTTTTGATATGATGTACTTTTAGAGAAAAATGATGTTCATATATGTGGACTCGTCGTCCGAATTTACATAAAACACTTTTTCCCGAATTTTCTTTTATGCATATTTAACATAGAATTTTTTTTGAACTTGCTTTGACTATCAGAGAGTAAAAACAACATTCCCCCCCGTTTTGGACAGTTAAAAATAGGGTTTGGGACATTTCATATGCTGCAAAACAGTTGCAGGATGACACTGTATGTCTGTAACAAAATATAAAACATTCAAAGTATTTTAAATAGCCACTTAAGAGCTAAAAATGTGGTGTCCAAGTATGTGGACACTTGGGCCCTAGGAGGTTATAGTAAATTGAAACAGTGTCAGTCCAGTTTTCAGTGTTGAAGTTCAGTTTAGTGTGGTTTAATATTCAAACACTGAAGAGCAAATCCATCGATGCACAGCTCTACAGGTCCTGAACCATGTAAGCCAGTGGCAACAGCTGCGAGGAAATAACTTCACCAATTGGCGAAAGTGAAGAATTAAAAAAACCTCTAGAGAAACCAGGCTCGGTTGGGCACGACCATTTCTCCTATGGCCAAACGTCTTGTGGAGAGCTGCAGTCTGAGCGCCGGAGGCTGGACGTCCATTTTGGAGAAGCTGCAGGTGGGAGTGGTCACCGGCTGGTGTACAGGCTGTCCCTTCAGGATCAATGCGAGGACTCATCTGTCACTGGGGTCTTACATGGATTAGTCTCATGCTCTCCACTCCTCCATGACCACCACAGCAGCTGCTCAGGATACGGCCTGGTCCAGAATTATGGAATAATAAAAAAAGACTAACATAAGCGCAGATGCCGTTCAAATTATAATGTCTTTTGGGAAGTGTTCCCGGCTCTGGTTGGCCTAAATAATGCAGATTAACAATCCTTTAGAGGATTTGGATTTCAATAGCATTTGTGTTTTATGTGTATGCTAATGCAAAGAGATGTGTCTTTTATCTAGTTTTAAAAGTCAAAAGTGCTGTGTCAAATTTCTGTATTAAATAATCTAATTCATAAAGACTTTTGTTTGTCTGTTTTTGTCTGATTAATGACAATACATTTTTAGCTTGAACCTTTTTGACAGATTCCTAAAATATTTGTGTCTTGTGTAATTATGTGCATAAACATATAACCACACAAAAATGGCTGTTATAGAACATTTCAATGTGGTGTTGTCATTGGCCCATAAACATTTCCTGCTTCTTGTCATACTATTTCATAACTGTAACAAGAGGCAATTCAATCATAACTTTATGTTAAAACAGCTCTCATAATAATATTTATCAATATGTTGACCTTATTGGATTCTCTGGAGCTATGGAAACGAAAAATAAAAGAGAAAAAATAAAAGAGAAAATACTTTAGAACCGTTGTTATTGTTTACATCCCTCAAAATGGTCTTTATAAGGAATTTAGTTGCATTATTGCATATTACTTAGAAAGTTTGGCAAAAAATAGTTTACAAAAGGGATAGTTGGCCTACAAATGACAATTCTATCATCGTTTTCTCATCCTTGTTTCAATTTGAATCCTATTTTAGTTTCTTTCTTTAGTGGAACACAAAATATATATTGAAAAATGCCGATTTCTGAAACCTATTGACTTTCATAGTGATTTGTTTTCTACTTTGGAAGTCTTCTTCAAAATATCTTATTCAATAGGAGAAAGAAACTCATATACAGTAGGTTTAAAACCACATGAAATAGAGAGGTCATTCTTATTTTGGGGGGAACTATTTTTTTAATGCTTTATTGAGGCTTCAAATTTTAAATGTATTCTGAAATGCATTGAAGATATTTCTGTGCTTTTATTTTGGTTTACAGAGCAGGTGGTTCCTCACATCCCCACCATCTGCTGTCTCAAGCAGTTCTCACCCTTAAGGAGTTCCTCTTAGAGAAAGAGGTGACCAGGTTTCGTCCTTATGATGTTGAGTTCCTCCTACATCCACTGATGCAAAGATCTTCAGGAGAACAGGTACTGTGCATGAGAGAGATCCGAGTTCGATTTTTTTTTTTTTTTTAAAGACTTTCTTCATTAGGTTGTTTAATACCTCTCCTTCACTCTCTTGTCCCAATAAAGATGAAAATACCCCTGGGAACAAATAATAATAATTATACTATAATAATTATTTAACCAATTTTATTATTTATTTTTTGCAAACATTCAAATTAGGGGTGACACGGTGGCTCAGTGGTTAGCACTGTCGCCTCACAGACAGAAAGTCACTGGTTCATGTCCCGGCTGGGCCAGTTGGCGTTTCTAGGTGGAGTTTGCATGTTCTCCCTGTGTTGGTGTGGGTTTCCTCAAGCTGCAGTGTCCCCCACAGTCCAAAGACATGCGGTAGAGGGGAATTGGATTAAATAAATTGTCCGTAGTGTATGAGTGTGTGAATGAAAGTGTATGGATTGTTGGATATGTTGGCCCCTGATGAATAAAGGAACTAAGCTGAAGGAAAATGAATGAAACTTTTAGATTGTCACAGAAGAACTGAGATGAGCCCATTTACATGGTTACTCGAATAGGTGGCTACAATGTATTTGTCACTGAATAAATAATTCAAGCCATTCTTCAATAATGCTGATTCATCTTGTAATGATACCTGAATTCTTTAAGATTGATTTGTGACCGTTATTTATAATGAATTGTGTTCTAAAGTTCCCAAGTTTATCATGTGACCCACCAACCTCAATGGTAGGGCTGGGCGATTTGGCCTAACATCAAAATCTCAATTAATTGAACATTTTAACTCAATTACGATCAATGAACGTTTTTGCCCTCATAGTTCACTGACAAGATTTGTACAGTAAATATGCTCACATATTACAAATGAGAGATTTTTTTTAATGTAGGGTGGATTACTTGATTTTAAAATAATTGAAGGAAACATACACCATCTATTACTATTTATTCAATATCAACGCTGAACAACTGAAATTAAAACACACATTGCCTAAAACACGGCTCTCTGCACTTCCCACCATCATCACCGCTACCAAACGAACCAATCACAAAGCTTGCGCTACTCGTCGTTGTGACATGTAAGTACATTTTTTTGAGAGGTGCACGGGTATGCGAAGGCTGTATCGAACTGTACACATGACCTTGGCTGAAGTATAATGTCAAAATAAAAATATTTTAAGTATAAATCATAATATAATAAGTATAATTCAGCCTAAACAGAGCGGGGTTACATGACTCCACACACAGTAAGGAAAGTAATTGAAAAAATTGACCTGGAAAAATTAGATCGATTATAGGTTCTGAATGTTGATTTCGAATACTTTTCTATTTCGCCAAGCCCTACTCAATGGTTTATGTATATATCGTATTTTGTTTCTTTTGCTGTTTGAATGTCTGAAACCTGAAATAAATGTTATGTGTTTGAAAACACAGATTGACAAGCACTGCACACCTCTTTCTGTGCCTCAGCACGAGCCGTCAGATTTAAATTTGAGCAGTTGATGACGTGCATTATAACGTTCTAATCACACCGGCTTAATTTTGCGCCTAAGGGACCAGCCAAGGCTGATCACACCGGTGTGATCCTATGCGTGAAAGGGTTAATATTGGGGTTTTTTGCCTTTATTATGATATGACACTAGTTGGACATGAAACAAAGTTAGAGAGAAAGAGAGAGGTGGGGGAGTGATCAGGACCGATTAGATAATAAACTTCAGACCCTGTGATAGTTATTTAACACTTAGTGAGCTGTGTATTAGTAATGAAACCAAGTCTTGATTTCTATCATGTAAACAAATGTTAATTTTAACAATAAAATAATTTATTTGGAAACTTATAACTGATAAGATTCTGCTGTGGATGCCCTCTTGTGGTCAGATATGGAAATTCATTTGATGTGCAAACACACGGTGCATTAGCCATTGAGAATACATGGGTTGTACACTTGTAATTGTGGTGCATTGTTGGATTGATTGACTGCACTTCAAAACGTCCACTATGCTTTTGAACACCACTACAAATGGCTGCTTCCTCAAATAGTGTACAATGAAATAGGGGTATGGGTGATTTTGAATACAGCCCAGGAAGTCTGGATACCCAAAGTGCAATGGCAATAAATGTTGCCACACTACCCATTCATTCTTTCAAACTTTGATAAAAAAAAGCATTATAATTATGTAATAATACTATTTTCTTCTACTAACTTTCCTTCATTGCTGTAGATCTCTTTCAGGATCGTTTCGAATATCTCAATCTATCTGTTTATTATTAATCTAATAATTATTTATTTTGAGCTGGGTTAGTATTACCCTTTCTTAACCTTCAATACGTGTATAGTTTATTGCTCTCTCTCTCTCTCTCTCTCTCTCTCTCTCTCTCTCTCCCTCTCTCTCTCTCTCTCTCTCTCTCTCTCTATATATATATATATATATATATATATGAAGTCAGAATTATTAGCCCCCCCTGAATTATTAGCCCCCTGTTTATTTTTTTCCCCAATTTCTGTTTAACGGAGAGAAGATTTTTTCAACACATTTCTAAACATAATAGTTTTAAAAACTCATTTCTAATAACTGATTTATTTTATCTTTGCCATGATGACAGTAAATAATATTTTACTAGATATTTTTCAAGACACTTCTATACAGCTTAAAGTGACATTTAAAGGCTTAACCAGGTTAATTAAGTTAACTAGGCAGGTTAGGGCAATTAGGCAAGTTATTGTATAACGATGGTTTGTTCTGTAGACTATAAGAAAAATATATAGCTTAAAGGGGCTAATCATTTTGTCCTTAAAATGGTGTTTAAAAAATTAAAATATGCTTTTATTCTACTCAAAATAAAACAAATAAGACTTTCTCCTGAAGAAAAAATATTATCAGACATACTGTGAAAATTTCCTTGCTCTGTTAAACATCATTTGGTAAATATGAAAATTTGTTTTAGTATGTCTCTGTCATTTATTCTTTAGTTTACCCTTTTTTTATTTTTGTTGTTGTTGGCATCATTTTTATTAATATTATTATACAACAACCTCCTGTATTCTGTTAATTACATGTATTTTTTAATGCTCGATGTTATATGCTGATCGTCTTCGTCAGGGGTGCCCAAACGTTTTTTTGTTAAGGGCCAAAAACCAAACTTGAATGAGGCTACTGGGCTGAAGGTAAATACATTACATGTACAGCATGGGTAATTTCCCAGTTTATTTATTAATATTTAAAAATAACTAGAAAACATGACTTTATATTAACTAATACAACATATTTTTTTTTTTTTACATTTTATAATGAACTTATTACAGTAAACAAAAACAATCTCATTTATAACAGTCACACTAGTTTTTGCCTTGATATGCTCACTGATGTCTTCTGCATAGTCCTCTATCCGTCGAGTGACATTATTTATTGTACGTAAAAAAAACATTTAATTCAAACATTTAATTTCAGTTTACTTTTTTTGTACCTCAGCAAGAAAACGAACAAACAAAAGTTCTGTCAAATTAGAAATGACGATCTCTTTTAAAGGCATTCACCCCAACCCTCTCTGTCCTTCTCACTCTCCTCCCAGATGGGATGGGCGGGCCAAATCAAAGGTTACAATAGGCCAACTTTGGCCCGCAGGCCCTACTTTGGGCATCTCTGGTCTACGTCATATTTTTGTTCACATAATTTCAAAATAAAATGATAAAAATTTGATGGAAATAATAATAATATTTTTAAATATTAGATTAGAAACTCTAGTAAGTTACTATTCTATTTTTAAAGTCATCTTATTTGTTAAATTGTGGGGAAAAATTATCTCTATTTTAAACTAAACAAAACCAAAAAACTCCCGCTGATTCTCGGTTTATCCAGAATTTTGCATCGCTAACATATGCAAAGGATGAACGCATGACGTTATCAAAGCAAACTGTCCTTGTTCAATGTCATTACTCTTGGCTGGAGTGTATAATGGTATGTAAGAGCCAGAAATAACTTGTGGTGGGCACGGCAGGGAGGAACACGTTGTGCTGTTTGAAGGCAGCAGGGAGTGATCATTGGTAGCACTTTTATGAGTCTCCTCTGAGATGCTTCTAGTCTGAAGATTCAAGGACAGCAGCATATGGAGATGAGAAAGGGATATGCTAATGAGATGCCTATTGACACATTCAGAATCAGATGAGAGAACGCACATGCAATATGCATTTCATTTAAACGTTCTTTACTTCTTAAAGGCTTTTTTGGGGATGGGTCATTTTTAAATGATGCATCCCAGAAATGTGATGTATTGTTGGGGGTGACTTATCCTTCATGATGCATTTTTATTTATTTTCTCCATCTGAAGGAGGCAGATCAGCCCGGGACGTCATTTGCCACGCAAGTTCGAAAACTTCTTAAAGAGACCCTGAGTGTCCTCCAGAATGAAGGACAAATATTTCGTAAAAAGCGCACCCAGGATGAAGTCTACAATGTATGCACACACACACACACACACATACACACTGACTACGTTTAAATGGACATCAATAATCAAATTAGTTGCCTTAATCTAAATAAGACAATAATATGATTAAGGTGTTTGCATGAGTTGCTTTTTGAATGTTGCTTTTAGGGTTGGGTGATGTCGACTAATTTGGCATCGTACGATGTCTAATGTGAAACATTGCGATGGACGATGGCATCGTCATTATAGACGGTGGTGAATTAATTATTTATGAATAATTAATTAATTCATAATGAATTAATTATTTGTAGCCTACCGTTTCAACTACCTGACCCGCATGGTCTTTGTTTTACCCATAACCAAACCATAAATAAATAAAGATTTACACACTAATTACTACCTATCAATCACTTCTTCCGCAGGACTCTGGCCTGAATAGGCAGAGTGATCTGTGTTTCAGTATAATGGGGTCAACAAACTTGGTAAAAAAGCTGCACAACCAACAGGAACCAACCAACAGTATCTGAGGTTTTCGCTAAAATGACTAAGTACAAGCGTGAAAGCGAAAGATTGAAGCAGTGTACTGATGCTGTGACACGTCACCTGATAGATTCAAAAGACAGAAGAGTCGTTAGATAGAGACAAGATTAGTTAAATATCATGTTTAACAACTATAGTGAGATGTAATCCAGCGGTACATCCTTGATAAACACACTGTGTGTCTGATGTGCACTGCTCTCTGGGGTTTTGTGCTCAAAGCACCCGCTGACTGCTGGAGCTCAGACGCACGCATGATGATGACACGATGGCATCGTCTATCGTTTCAATCCTAGTTCCTTTCATGATCCCGTTTTTACATGTTATAGCACATCATTCGATTAACGTCATTGCGTCACCGCGCTATCCACGTTTCATGTAATTTTGTGTGTTTCACTTTTAATTTGTCGAATTTAACAGCAGTTTGGCACTTTCACTTTCATTGAGGAACGAGATATTGGATGCGAGTTTGAACTGCTGGAAGAGTGTTGTTTTAATGGAATTTGATACCGCGCACTGAATGGGGGAAAAAAACCTTCGCATTTTGTGATGCAGGTGTCTGTGGTCCTTCACTGACTTGGTAGGTGAAGAGAATAGTGTCAAACAGCTGTGTGTGTTTAGACTTTGGGGCCCGCTTTTTTTGCCAATTAATCTTTGAAGGCCCAAAACAATTATTTATTAACAAATAAATATATATATATATAAATATATATATATATATATATATATATATATATATATATATATATATATATATATATATATACACACACACACACACACACACACACACACACACACACACAGTTGAAGTCAGAATTATTAGCCCCCTTTTGATTTTTTTTTCTTATTTAAAAATTTTCCAAATTATGTTTAACAGAGCAAGGAAATTTTCATAGTATGTCTTATGATATTTTTTCTTCTGAAGGAAGACTTATTTGTTTTATTTCGGCTAGAATAGAAGCAGTTTTTAAGTTTTTAAAAGCCATTTTAAAGACAAAATTATATGCCCCTTTAAGCTAATTTTTTTCGATAATCTACAGAACAAACTATCATTATACAATAACCCTAACCTGCCTAGTTAATCTGGTTAAGCCTTTAAATGTCACTTTAAGCTGTATAGAAGTGTCTTGAAAAATATCTAGTCAAATATTATTTACTGTCATCATGGCAAATATAAAATATATCAGTTATTAAAGATGAGTTTTTAAAACTATTCAGATTAGAAATGTGTTGAGAAAATCTCTCTGTTAAACAGAAATTGGGGAAAAAAAATAAACACAGGGGTGCTATTAATTCAGGGGGGCTAATAATTCTGACTTCAACTGTATATATATATATATATATATATATATATATATATATATATATATATATATATATATATATATATATATATATATATATATATATATATGATTAATAGAGAACCACAGGTCAACAGGGTGATTGCAAAATACCAGCTTCTGCTTTAAACTGGACTGACTGAATATCTACTATTATAAATATACAGACAAATGTAAAATACAGTAAAACCCTAAATCTGTTGAATCGTGTCGATCTGATGGCGTTTGAGTTTGCAGTTGGATATTATTGGGAGATTGGCGCGTCTGAAGCTCTAATGCAAGTTTATTTTACATTCTATGGCAGAAACACAATTGAGCCTCGCTAGATCCTCCTGTATGGGCACGCGTACGTTATTAATTTGGACAACTATGCAGATATGTTAAATAGTTCACGCATAAATACGCAAAAAGAGCCTTTCATGTTCACTTTACGCATAGTTTGTGAATGAACAGACTGACCTGTACTAGTTGCAGACGCGATCATGAGGCTGTTTTTGCAATGAGTTTGAAGTAATCAATCAGAGAACAGGAGAAAGTGCATTACTTTGATCATTTTAATATAGCATATTAATAACGAAATCCAAAAATGGCCGTATAATATTAAGAGTTAATGTTAATCTTGCAGCCCACCTGCAGGATCTCTGAGACCCACTAGTGGGCTACGGCCCACCGGTTGAGAATCCCTGGTATAGACTATGCTGTCACAAAATGTGGTGAAAATCCTTCATGACGGTATGATGTCTGTACTGCACATCAGTAATGCATTCTCCACGTCTTAATCCGATTTCTGTTTAGTTTGATCATGACCTTACTCTGATTAAATTAATCAAAAATCGCTGTTTACATGTTTTGACTCTTAATCAGAGTACTTTCTAAATCGTATTAAAATTGGATTATTGGTGTCCATGTAAACATACTCACTGTAGCATGTATAACCTCATAATAGAGCAATAAAGCTGGTAAATTCTACCTCAAGAGACTCTTAACAAAAATTTAAAGAGATGATGTATAATATCTGTTTCCCAGACATGCTACTTATTTCCGAATAGGATTTTTAAAGAGGATTATAAACATGCGGTTTAGCCATAATGAGATGTTATGTATCACATAAGCCTCTAAAAAAACTGCTCTAAAATGTAATTATTTTTCTGCTTCAGGTAACAGAACAAGACAAAGATCTTCATATAGCGATCAAGGATGTTTTACGGGAAGATACCAAACGGGAAAAATGTGAGCTTTTTTTTTTTTTTTTGCATATTACTGTAGTTGTACATGCATTTAATATCACACCCCTTTACTTGACTTTTGTTCTCCTGTTGAACACAAAAGAAGATATTTTGAAGAATGCTGGAAACCTGTAATCATTGACTTTCATTGTATGTGTTTTTCCTACTATGGAAGTCAATGATTACAGGTTTTCAGCTTTATTCAAATTCTCTTTTTCACTATTCAACATATTAAAGAAACTTATAAAGGTTTGGAACCATCTGAGGAAAGTGTGAGTAAAATAAACGTTATTTGTTTGAAAACACAGATAAATTGTGATTTATGACAAGCACTGCCCACCTCTTTCTGTGCCTTAGCACGAGCCGTCAGATTTAAATTTGAGCAGTTGATGACATGCATTATAACGGTCTAATCACACCGTTTGGTTGTCCACATAAGGGACCAGCCAAGGCTGATCACACAGGTGTGATTGTACGCATGAAAGGGTTAATATTGGTGCTTTTTGCCTTTTATAATGATATGACATGAAACAAAGTTAGAGAGAGAGAGAGAGGAGGTGGGGGAGGGGGGCATCAGGACCGATTAGATATTAAACTTCAGACACACTTAATGTCACATTCTTTGGAATACTTGATTCTGATTGGTTAAAGGGATAGTTCTGTCATAATTTACTCACCCCTTTACTTGTTCTAAGACTTTTGTTCTCCTGTTGCACACAAAAGAAGATATTTTTAAGAATGCTGGAAACCTTTAATCATTGACTTTCATTTGTATGTGTTTTGGTTAATGGTTACAGGTTTCCAGCTTGATTCAAATAATGTTGTTTTAATATTCAACATAATAAAGAAACTCAAACAGGATTGGAACTCTTTAAGAGCAAGTATATAGTGAGTACATTTTCATTTTTAGGTGAACTATCCCTTTAAGAACTGCATTCTCGTGTTATAGCATTGTAATGAATGCTGAATTATATAATTGATGGTTGTCTCATTAATATTTTTGATTTAATTACAATTTGTTAAATTATTAATCTAAGCAATGATCATTTCAAAAGAAATCCAGGCCCATAAATTAATTGAGGATTTGTCTCGTGTTGCTTGTTTTTGTAGACGCGGAGAAAGGATGCCACGTCCTTCATATACTGTCCAGCGTGAGGCAGCGCTACAGCCAGAATCTGAGTCGAGAGGTGCTGGAGGTTGCCCTAACTTTCTTAGAAATCAACAGTGACATAATAAGCACAACTGAAGCACACTACATTGTTTTGTAGCATCATATTTCTTCAAATAATGCCATAAAACAAAATCAAAATGTTTCAAAAATACAATCATGAAGATAGAATATTAACAATTTATAGAACCCTGTTTTATTACAATAAATAATTAAAGACAAATATTTATTATTTGCTTACTTGTTGCTTACTTTTCTAATTGCGTACTTGTTTTTTATAGATAATTTGTTGTTATTAGCGATAACTTTTATATAACTTTTAGCGATTGTTTGTGCTTTCACTCCTTCACATGTAACATAAGACAGCCCTTCCCAAAGTGGGGGTCGGAACTCCTCACAGGACAATGCAGGTGGAGGGTGGGGAAGGGGCTGTCACTTGATGATTTCCAAAAATCTAATTCATTTTATTAAACTATTAGAACTACCATATTTTATCCATAACAGAAGAAAAGAATAATAATTAATAGTTACATTAAAAATACAACTTGCAAATAAAAAGCCATCAACCTTTCGATTTTTATTTTTATTTTTTTACTACTTTTTATTTAGATTGTGACCCCTGGGTTGATTTAAGTTATATTAAAAACACAGCAATAGCGTCAGATGCAGCAGATTGATTTTATGGCACCAGGTTAAACTTTCTGACACCTTTACGGCACTCACATACATTAAAAATAAATACAGGGCATGACTGAACATGGAGGATGGTCTCAGATTGGCATTCTCCAAAATTTAATGAAGAATAGACTTGGACCTAATGGTATATGTGCGCTGTTGCATGCAAGGTATTTATATTTATAACCACCTCAGAGGATATTGGGGGTTGCGAGTCACTGGCACTGGTTATTTTGGGGGTCGCAGGTTGAAAAGTTTTGGGAACCCCTGACATAAAAGACTGAATGTGATGTAATGCACCAATATACTCACAGCACATTTATTTAAAGTTAAAAAGAAGTTTGAAATGCTTTGCAGCAATATGCTGCTAACAAACATGTGAATACTACACTGCTAGAAGTGACATTTAGATGAATGGGTAAATACGCTCTTTAAAGGGCACCTATGGTAAAAATCTACTTTTCAAGCTGTTTGGACAGACATATGTGTAGGTATAGTGTATAGACCGTCATATTGGGGTGATATTAACACACTCAGTCCTTTTTTTTTTCAATATAACAACATAAAAACAGTGGACCAATTGGAGCGGTTTTGAGATCGACCGCAACTTGATGTAGGAGTGCAGTCCCCCCGCCCACCAATATTGATTGACAGGTGCGCGTTTCCATATCCTCAGTATGTTGTTTCACGTCCGCCATTTTCAGCGTATGAGTCAAAGCGACGTCACCAAAGAAACACCCTTGCTCTATTTTTAGATCATCTAAGGCTCATTGGGCTCAACATTCACCAAGTTATTGCTCTCCTTGCCGCCAGTGTTTGTGAGTTTTGGTGGGTTTGCATACATGTGTACTTTTCATTGCGTCTTCCTTAAACTTCAGCGGTTTGCATTTCCCGTGGTCACAGAAGCTCCCTGTCATCTTTACTAGGTGCAGCTGGAAAGTGCGTTGCCTCACGTGCGCGACCCTCCATTGGAAATAACGAACTAACGACGCGCAGCGCCATGCATTTCGCGGTGTCGCAGATGAAAGTGAGGACCGGGAGGGTGTCGCGGATGAAAGTGAGGGCCGGGGGGTTCGCTCACTATTCTGCCGCTTAGGTCACCTCTATGGACGCGCGGGCCCTGCTCAGAACACTTCATATTTCTGCCGCGCCACAGAGCGTTATATGAATGGTTTCATTTTAAATAACATGCGAATGTGCACGTCTGGTATGCTGTGTCGTGGCTCTGAGCGGCGCATCTGGTGTATGAAGCGCCGCTCAGCGACAAGCAGCATCGCGCCACGCAGTGGCATGCATTTCTGAAATCTAAACATAAGTTTCTATCAGGTGACACACACCGGTGCCGCAAGTGTGCGATACTTTCAACTGTCATGTGCGCACCGCGTCGCGGTGCATCCGGTGTGTGATGCCCTTCAGTCAAATTTAATCCAGTGTGCTTGTTTATTAGTCTCTGTGTAGGCTACAAGCTCGGAGCTTTAAACTAGCACACAGTTGGCTGTAAAACTATACAAAGACACCAATGATTTTGTAGTCTCTGCTTGGTCTGTGTCCGAGTCGTATATGTACAGCTGAATGCTGGTCCTCTCACTCATGTTGCTTCTCTCTGTCTGCCTGTCTGTAGCCATACACAAAGCGGAGGAGCTCTTGGCTCCGCCCCCTTGTTAAGTTGGGCGGGAAGTCGAAACTAATTTTCATGTGAAGCAACACGCCCCTAAAACGACGAACTGTGTACACGCCCCAAAAATGACACTTTTTAACACATCATAATAAAAAAATCTGAATTGTGTTTTGAACTGAACCTAAACTGGCACACTCAGAAGAACCATAATATTAATATTAAATCTTAAAAAAGGGGTAAAATAGGTGCCCTTTAAATAACAAAAGTCTACAGTTTTTCGCAAATACAAGTTTTTTTTAAGTTGTGTTAAAAAAAAAGCTGTTGACAATAAATATACATATGAAAATTCTTACATGCGGCTCTTTTTATATACTAATTACCTTTTAATGTGTTAAAGGGAACCTATAATGAAAATCATCTTTTGTAAGCTGTTCGGACAGAACTGTGTGTAGGTATAGTGTGTCCACAGTCATATTGGAGTGAAAGAAACACAATAAGTCTCTTTTTGTTAAATTTTCTGACATTAAAATACGCGCGATGTGTGTGGTTGTGTGTGCGCAAACTTTGTAACGACATTGTGTGTGACTCATCATTGCAGAAAGGCTTGAATTAACTTCACAACAAATACATCAAATAATCATTGGTTAAGTTCTTACTGTAGTATTTCTCACAAACGTTACATGAGATCTGCTTCCTGCATGTCTGTCACTGTGCTGTTTATCGAAGAATAATTTTTAGAAGAATTCAGGAAAACACAAAAGAGTAGGAGTTGTAGAGTATGACAGTAGGCTGATGTTCTAATCCAGGTGGGTCTAGTCATGTGTTCTGAGTCCCAAGCTGTTTTATTTGGTTCTCATTGTCCTTTTCTCTGACCCCCATACACTATAGCTGGCTCTAAGGGTGCTGTGTTCTGACCCCCAGATTGTGTTCTAATCTAACTGGTTCTATCTGTCATTAGAATGCAAATTTAAATAGTGTGAATTAGATTGTTGTATTTAATTTTGTTCAGAGTTACTTTCAAGCGTTTAGAAAAACAAATGTGCTTAATTGACCAATCCCTAATCCATAATTGACATTAGTTTTTAAATGTGTGGTTGTTAAGCTAGCTGTCAGGATTCAGACTCTTACTACATCCGTTGTTATGGTAGTTTTAAAGTGAAAAAAGGAAGTAGATCAGTTTACCCCCGGCTGGTTCACTTTACCCCTCTGATTTCTCTGGTCTGTCACAGTTTACCCCGAAGCTGGGGTAAAGTGAGACACAAGACAACTTTTTTAAAACAATCATATTTTCACTTTCCTTTATCCTAAATACAGTCTGATAAATTCTATTGCAAGAAAACATTCTGAATTAATGAGAAATGTGTCAGTTTTACTGATATATTATTTTAGCTCGCTTAGAGAGGAACAAATGTAAAAAGTGTCTCACTTTACCCCACTCTCCCCTACCTGATATGAAATGAGAACTGCAGAGTCAAGCATTTTTAATTAGGTCCTCACTCCATTCAGCTCTTCTGATGGCTCTACGGTTTAATTTAAGTTTTCTATTTTTGGACCTTCAATTTTGGCATCCTACCGCACAACACGACATTTTCGGTCTTTTTTTGCAACCGGTATGTGCGGTTTAAACCGTGTGACGTCATGTGTGACGTAGGTTGGTAATTCCCCTATAGACTTGTCCCTCATGCCTCATTTCTGTCATCTGTCGGTAAGCGGGCTGTATGCACACGAGCGATACACTTATTGAAATATGTCTCATGATAATACTATATAGGCGCATTTATACATGCAGTTTTGAAACTTTTACAACAACCATAACGCAAAACAGAAATGTATTTCCCATGTACAAAAACTATCCAAAGGGATGTAGGTTTATACAGATGTGTTTTTGCGTATTTATTTCTTTATAATATATAGCATGGATTATAATAATAAACCGAGAGAGGAAATCTTTTGTCTTAGACTGTATTTCTAAAAATAAGCTTGAAGAGTTGTCTGTAGCAGGGTGGTGCTGACGTCACAGGCGAGTGCACCGAAGGCACTTTAGTCCGTTTATAGCCTAATGTTAGCTTTTCAATTCTTGCGCTTGCATTAAAGATCCAAAAGTGCTAAAAGATGTATTTTCGTGTGAGGATTGTCTGGCTGGACAAAACGTGTAAGTGTAATGAACTGTGTTTGAGCCTATTATTTGCGATCTACGAAAAGCCTATGGGAAAATCCTATAGGGATTTTATCGAGGGAACCAGTTTTATGCTAGCAGCTGATTAGCCAACAAGGTGACTTTATACTTCCTCCACTCTATTAAAATGATTTTTTGGGGTGGGTGAACTATCCCTTT
This sequence comes from Danio kyathit, assembly GCA_903798195.1. NCBI lineage: Eukaryota > Metazoa > Chordata > Actinopteri > Cypriniformes > Danionidae > Danio > Danio kyathit. The sequence goes on from LR812519.1 coordinate 58,867,937, forward strand.
AAATAATTGGTTTGAAACTGTAGTTGCACCCAATGACCAGAAGAAGTCACTATGAACAAATAGATACGTCACTGTCCATGAGATGAGCACATCTGTATCTATACAGCGTTCAGGTCTATTTATGCCCAGCGCCAGTATGTATGAGTAACCCAAATCACGACCCCTGTTGTTAGTCATTTTATAATGATGACTTATACGCGCCGCCAGCAGACTTTCTGAAAATGTCTTATACATATTAAGTCTATACATTTATATCTATGGAGAGTTTAACATGACTGTTCTTATCTATAGTCTTGATATTATACATTTCACTGCATTATTTTCAATCACAAACTGAACCATACAAACAGTGCATTCTCTGCACATATCCAGTCATTGTCTCACTTACCAAGCAAGACAATAATATGAACACAACACTCGTTTTGTTCCCCCTGTAGAGGCTCTTAAACTGCAACAGAGCCCTTGTCAAGAAGCCCAGCCCCATTGCCCAAATATCCCAGTGTGTGCGCGCGCTTCCTGGCGAATGGACTTCGCGGTGAATGCGCTCCGGCCTTTATGACGCGCGCCGCGCTCACGTTTGAGGAGAATCTCCGACTTCAGACACACCACAAATGAGACGCGCTCGCTCCTTTTATGACGCGTCGATCCGGATTCCAGAATGTCACTTTAGAACGCCTCTCGGTTCGAATTCGAATTCGGCTGGAACGCGGCGGTCACAGAATCCGCTCTGCGCTAGGAGAGAAATGGATACCCGGGTGATCGTTTCCTGCAGGGGGATATAAGTTTTGCCTCGTTTATCACTCGATATTCATATCTACATTACGTCAAGGGGGAATAAACGGACTGTGTGAACGGCCGGGCCGGGGGGCAACAATCGTTTGCATTCACTGAGGCGATATTCTCCGCGCAGACGTCTTCGTGACTGCCTGTCCGTTTATTCTGACCACTAACGGTGCTTCCGAAGCCTCCGTTTTCACAATGCAGTTCCGGACAGTTTTGGATGTAAAAGTGGTGGATGTGGAGAAGAGGAGGAATCCATCCAAACATTACGTGAGTTGGCTACCTATTCACCTTGCGTCCTTCTCGAACCTGATGCTGAGATAGAGCTAGAGAAAGACGCATCTGGATCACGATAAAGAACATTTCTGCGACGTCGTGAACGCCAGATACGGTTGCGTTGTCCTTTAAAAAGTATGGTCATTGTCATTAGCAGAGATGAGTCAGAGAGTTGCTATATGTTATTATTATTTATTGGAGAATAATGCACGTATAAGCCATACATACATATGTGGTGCATAAATGATCACGGTTACAGTTTATTATATAAAAACAGTACAAATCAATCAAACAACTACCTCAGATTGAACCTTTGCAAGCTCTACTCAACTATACTCACTTTACTTGACATTAAGTGGTAGATATTTGCTTCATAGGATTATTCATTCATTCATTTTCTTTTCTGTTAGTCCCTTTTTTAATTTGGGTTCACCACAGCGAAATGAACCACCAACTTTTCCAGGATATGTTTTACACAGCGGATGCCCTTCCAGCTGCAACCCATCACTGGTAATTTATAGGATTATGTGTTGTTAAAACATAAACACATCATTCATTACAGAATTGAATGATCACTTATCTGCAGGTAACATCAGTGTGCGAATACATTGACGATCAAGGGGGTCAACTGTTTCGGTCTGTGTAATACATGCTTCAGTTATTTGTGAATTTATTCTTAATTACATCTAGTTTATTAATAACACATATTTAAGTTTTCAGCACTTTGAGGGATATTTAGTGTGTTCTGACCTACAGTCTTTTCTGATTAGCTACACTGTAAAAAAAATCGTTATTTTTTTCTGACAGCTAGGGTGCTGGAAAAAAAAAAACGTAAACTAACGGCCGTTAAATTACAGACATTTACCGTGAAATAACAGATGGTAAATTACAGAAATTTACCGGAAATTTTAATTTACGGAAATTTCTGTAATTTAAAGCCTGTTATTTTACGGTAAATGTCTATAATTTAACGGCCGTTATGTTACCTTTTTTCCGGCACCCTAGCTGCTGAAAAAAAAGTAAAATAATGAATTTTTTTTACAGTGTATTTCAGATGTTACTGTAGGTTAAACTACAAACTATGTGTCTAATTTGATTTTAATTTCAGGTTAAATATAGATACAAACGTAATGTATTTTACGATGTCAATTGGTGCTCTAGATCTGACGCTTTCAGACTTTTTTCTCAAATAGAATGTTTGGCACAATTATGCATTAACAATGGTTTAAACCGTTATAGGGGTGATCATATGTATATTTATATTATCTAATATTTTAAGTATCCACATATTATTTTAAATACAGATCAGAGTGAAAAATTTCTCAATATTAAAGAACTGACCCCCCATACATCTTGTTTTGACCTCCTTCAGGGGGAATCAAGCATTAATTAGAGAGGTCAATCCCCCCCAAACCCCCCTGTAATTCGCACCCTGGGTAACATCAACTGCACAACTACACTCAAAATTAAAGGTACAGGAGCTGTCACTGGGGCAATACCTTTTCAAAAGGTAATGTAATGTGTATTTATATAGCGCATTTATTGTGTATGGCCATACACCCAAAGTGCTTCACAATCATGGGGGGGTCTATCCACACTACCACCAGTGTGCAGCATCCACTTGGATGATGCGACGGCAGCTACAGGACAACGGCGCCAGTGCGCTCACCACACACCAGCTATTGGTGGAGTGAAGAGACAGTGATAGAGCCAATTTGGTGGATGGGGATGATTAGGAGGCCATGATTGGTAAGTGCCGATTGAGGGACTTTGGCCAGGACACCGGGGATACACCACTACTCTTTACGAGAAGTGCCATGGGATTTTTAATGACCACAGAGAGTCAGGACCTCGGTTTAACGTCTCATGTGAAAGACGGCGCCCACTGACAGTGTAGTGTCCCCTTCACTTTTACTGGGGCGTTAGGACTCACACAGACCACTGGTTGAGCGCCCCCTGCTGGCCTCTCTAACACCACTTCCAAAAGGTACATATTTATAACTGAAGGATCCATAATGGTCCCTCAAAGGTACTTTTAAGGTAAATTTGGGCACTATTATGCACCTTTGAGGTACCACTATGAATTCTTTGGGTACAAATATGTATCTTTTGAAAAGGTACTGCCCCAGGGACAGCTCCTGTACCTTTATTTCCGAGAGTGTAGGATATTAGAAACATCAATTTTTGAAAATAAAACAACGTTATATTGAATTGTAACCCGCTATACAAAATGAACAGTTTATTAACATCATGTATTTGAATATTTGCGCAACTCACTAATGATTCAGAGGAACTGGTCAGTGTCTTGGATGTTTGGTGTCATTTATGATTAAACTTTCAGCCACACACCCCTTTTTCCAGCAATTCAGGCCACAACTCTCTGTGTTGAGTGGCCTGAAGAAGTAGCCATATATGGCAGGAGTAAAAACTTATGTATTTCCTGCAAAAGATGGGCTCTGGGGTTTGTTTGAAATATTTATAAGACTTCGTGGAAGCATATGCTAGAAACGAGTTATACATAAATTATATAGGGTGGATTTTTTTTTGAAAACCTTGTTCGTTTACCAGCTTGTTGTACTGAGTTGAATACATATTAACAATCTTTGTCAGTATGTTGCTTTGTGGTTTTTATTCATTCATTCATTTTCCTTCGGCTTATTCCCTTCATTAATCAGGGGTCACCACAGTGGAATGAACTGCCAACTTATCCCGCATATGTTTAACACAGCGGATGCCCTTCCAGCTGCAACCCAGTACTGGAAAACATCCATACACACTTATTCACACACATACACTATACGGTAAAATTAGTTTGTTCAATTCACCTATAGCGCATGACTTTAGACTGTGGTAACCGGAGAACCCGGAGGAAACTCACGCCATCACGGGGAGAACATGCAAACTCCACACGAAAATGCCAACTGACCCAGCTGGGACTCGAACCCGCACCCTTCTTGCTGTGAGGCAACAGTGCTAACCACTGTCGCCCCTTGTGTTTTTCAATTTAATACAAATTTCCCGTTATCCAATCTTTCTTTGCTAATGACTTGATTCATATAGCAGTTGAATTTGTGTGTGTGTGTGTGTTTGGCTGGCCCGTGCAGAGGCGTTACAAAGGGCATGTCCCAGTTTTCACAAAAAACCTCATAAATCTGCTAAATTATGCTAAAAAGGAATAGCATTAATCATTAAAAAATGGTCAAATTCTCCATCATGATTTCAGAATGATCCAAAGAGTATCGCGTGCGTCAGTGAAAGCAAATATATCTGACCTACTGAACAAAAAGTTCAGATAGTTAATGTTACCAATTAGCTTATTAGCTGACCTATTTCTAGTGTGCATATCAAATAAAAGATTGGAATCTTTCAGTTTAAGTTAAAAGGATTGACACCCCAAGCCCAATTTGAACAGGGAACCAAAAGTTCTGTCATTCAGTAATTGTTTACATACTTTTGTTATACACTTCTTTCTTTTTTAAACCACAAATTGTCATGTTCATATGGTAGCAAATAGAGGACTTAAGCTTTTAAAGATACAAGCACACCACAGAGGTGGTCCAGTGCAACAGTTTATGTATTTTTCCATTAAAAGTATAAGTTTGTCCATTGGTTTTGTGCATTTGTGAAAATTTGTTATCACCAAGGAAACACAAGTTTTGAGATTAAATGCTACACAAAATACAAGACATGCATCATTCATCTGATGTGTTTGTTGCAAGTTACATTTAATCATCTGACAACCAGGTCTGGATATAATCTACTTTTATTCAAAAGTTTTATCAATCTCTAAATTCTGAAAGACAAAAAAGTGGTGCGCTTTTCTGTATGGTCAGGATTATTGTTACGTTTTCATGAAATTTTGTTTACACTGCTTCCAAACCACTATACTGTAAAACCCAAGAAGTTAAGGTAACTCAAACTATTTGAGGAAATTGATTGCAACAAACCATTTAAGTTCAAAAACGAATCCTAATGAGTACTGTGAACTTACTCCATTTGAGTAAATGAAGCAATTTGAACACAGTAAAACCCAATAAATGAAGAGAACTCAAACCAACTGAGGACTGTAAAACCCAATAAGTTAAGGCAACTCAAACCGTTTGAGGAAACCGATTGCTACAAACAATTTGAGTTAAACTAATCTATATGAGTACTGTGAACTTACTCCATTTAAGTTAAAGTAATGAGGTGTTTAATTAACTCATTACCTTCAACACTGAGTTCAAAACTCTTTTCAAATGAATTAAATTAGCTTATTAGTTTTTACAAATGTAAGTGGATTGAACATAAAACAATTAAGTTGTTCCAACAAAATCTCAAGAATTGTGTTGTTTCAGCTCATATTAAGGAAGTAGTTTGAACAAGCAACAAAAGATGTTTTTTTTTGAGTGATGCATTCTGACCTAATAATGAAGACATTGGTGAATAAAGTCGTTTTTACGTTTTTTTTGGCACACAAATGTGTTCTTAAAGCTTCGAGTGATTTATGGAAGTCACATTGAAAGTTTTGACAATGTTTTTGGTTCCTTTTGTGGACTTGGAACCACTCTGGACCATCGCTGTCTAGTCTCAAAAGAAATATTTTTGCTGCTTGTTCAAACTGCGTATTTAAAATGAGCTGAATCAACCCAAATTCATGAGTTTTTTGCAACAACTTAATTGTTTTATGTTCAGTTTACCTAAATTTGTAAAAACAATTAAGCTAGCTTAATCGATTTCTGGAGATCGCGAATTATGTAGCCAGAAGTACGTATGACTGCATTTCGTTTTCAAAACGTACACTACAAGGCGGTATGACGGCGCTCTCTTTCGTACTTTCCAGCTGACCGCGTACCTTAACTCCGTATGAACGGCTTTCCAGTTGTTACCAGTTTGTTTAGTTAGCTCACCATGTACGTTGGCGGACTTGAGACGCAGAGAGGAGTTGACCTTGATGACAGGGTTCGAGTCTAGCGAAGAACGGTCCCAGAAAGTGGATAAGACAAAAACAGAAGCCAAAGAATAAAATAAACAAGTAAATAACAGGGTGAGAATGTGGTGAAATCTGAAAACGTGGTAAAAATCTGGGGGCTTTTCTTTTTCTGGATTGCTTTTCAAAACACTGCGGTTGGGTTTTGGGAAGTGGGTGGGCAGGTCAATCGGTACTTTTGAAAACATTATCGGTTGGGTTTAGGGATGGAGGAGAGTGGGTCAGTCGATCAGTCTGTCAGTCGACAGCAGCCTCTTGTGGATTTACGCGAGAACAGCAGGTGCGAATGGCACTCACCAAAGAAATTTGAGATCTCAAAAAGTGTACACAGCAGCCTCTGGTGGATTCACGAAAACAAAAACTGCACTTCCTGGGATGTATTTGGCGCTCTCCAGAAATGTATATAACGATACGTTTTCAGAATGAGCCTGGGTCGTCGATTTGTCTGGGGACAGCATGAAAGAATTGTGTTAAACCCAGCATTTTTTACACTGTATTCACTGTAAAAAAGGCTGTGTTCCACACAATCGATGTGTGCTGGCGCAACATGAAGGAATTAAGTTAACTTATTAGTTTTTACAATTTTAACTGGATTGAACATAAAACAATCAAGTTGTCCTAAAAAAATCCCAAGAATTGTGTGTTGTTTCAGCTCATTTTAGAGTAGTGTTAACAAGCAGCAACATTTTTTTTTTTGAGTGTGGAGGATGAGAGAGCTCTCGGATTTCATCTAAAATATCTTAATTTGTGTTTGGAAGATGAAGAAAAGTCTCAAGGGTTTGGAACGACACGAGGATGAGTAATTAATAAGATAATTAAAATATTTGATTGAACTAAGACTTTAATCGTGGCTCACTTTAACAGCCAAATCAGCCCTTGACATTCATCAGTGGTTGTGTGGCTTTTTGTTTTGAACACTTTGTTAGACATGAGCCCATTGTCTGTTCTCACAACTGCTCTCAGATCAGCAATAGTGCAACATCCTCCCCCATAACTCTCTCTGGAGTCCTTGGCTTTGCCATAGATTCACTGCATTCTCTCCTGGGAGAGCAAGACTTCAAAATATGTATGCTCTATATCCCACAGGCTTCTATATACCGTGGAAAGTGTGTAAAAAAAGAAAAAGCAGTTGTTCAGTCTCATTAGTAATGTTTGTCAAACAGCTGGGTATGCTTTCCTTTGGAGAGCAAGGGAGATTTGAAGAAAAGGAGGAGGGGAAATGTGAACCCTCATGCCCTTGTTTTTAATCCCCAGAAGTGGTCCAGCTTCCTCTGTTTGAATGGAAGATCGGCTGTGTTTAGACAAAGTGCAAAAACTCTTTTCCTTCATACAAGACAAGGCTCTGCTCTGATATGGGACATTTCTTTGGTGGGATGATAAAGAAGATACTCACAAATGCCTCGGAAAAGTAGTGCAGGTTTGTCATCATTGGTCAGCTGAGAATTTCACGGAGGACTAAGTAAAAATAGGGGGTCAGACAATGGAAAATGTCATGCTTCCAGACAGGAAGTGAGCACTGAAACACTCAGACGAAATGTGGACAGCAGTGCTTCTATTATGTCTTTGTAGGAATTGTGTGTGTGTGTGTGTGTGTGTGTGTGTGTGTGTGTGTGTGTGTGTGTGTGTGTGTGTGTGTGTGTGTGTGTGTGTGTGTGTGATGTTTTCTCACATACTCACTTCATTAGCGAGCACTGGTTCCCAGCAGAGCCCCACATGTCTGAAATGTGTTTGTGTGTGTGTGAGCGATACGTGAAGCCACCTTGAGGCTCTCCCCAGACAATCTGCTGTCTTGTCAGCTTTTGTACGTGACACATTTCCTTAGCGGTTTCCATCTGTTAAGTCCCTGTCATAGGCCACTACAAGACACAACATGCTATGAATCATTATTGTTTATCCTGTCTGTCTGTCTGTCTATCTATCTATCTATCTATCTATCTATCTATCTATCTATCTATCTATCTATCTATCTATCTGTCTGTCTGTCTGTCTGTCTGTCTGTCTGTCTGTCTGTCTGTCTGTCTGTCTGTCTGTCTGTCTGTCTGTCTGTCTGTCTGTCTGTCTGTCTGTCTGTCTGTCTGTCTGTCTGTCTGTCTGTCTGTTATTTTTTTTATGAATTCATCCATCTATCCATCCATTCAATGTTTTTCCATCCATCCATCCATCCATCCATCCATCCATCCATCCATCCATCCATCCATCCATCCATCCATCCATCCATCCATCCATCCATCCATCCATCCAATCATCCATTCATCCATCCATCCATCCATCCATCTGTTATTTAACAATTAATGCATCCATCAATCCATTTATTCATCCATCCAATCAATGCATCCATCAATCCATTCATCCATCCATCCGCTGTTCTTCCTTCTATCCATCCAATATTTTCCCCCATCAATTCATCCATCAATCCATCCATCCATTCATTGTTTTCCATCTATCCATCCATTAACTGTTTTTTCATTCAATCATCCATCCACCCAACCATCCATTATTTTAACAATCCATCCATCCATCCATCTTTCCATCCATCCATCCATCCATCCATCCATCCATCCATCCATCCATCCATCCATCCATCCATCTGTTATTTAACAATCAATGCATCCATCAATCCATTCATCCATCCATCCATTTAATGCATCCATCATTCCATTCATTCATTCATCCAATCAATGCATCCATCAATCCATTCATCCATCCATCCATCCATCCATATATCCGCTGTGCTTCCTTCCATCCATCCAATATTTTTCCCCCATCAAATCATCCATCAATCCATCCATTCATTGTTTTCCATCTATCCATCCATTCACTGTTTTTTCATTCATTCATCCATCCACCCAATCATCCATTATTTTAACAATCCATCCATCCATCCATCCATCTTTCCATCCATCCATCCATCCATCCATCCATTATTTTTCCATCCATCCATCCGTCCATCCATCCATCCATGCATCCATCTATCCATCCATCCATCCATCCATCCATCCATCCATCCATCCATCCATCCATCCATCCATCCATCCATCCATCCATCCATCCATTCATTCATTCATCCATCCATCCATCCAATCAATGCATCCATCAATCCATACATTCATCCATCCAATCAAGGCATCCATCAATCCATTCATCCATCCATCCGCTGTGCTTCCTTCCATCCATCCAATATTTTTCCCCCATCAATTCATCCATCAATCCATCCATCTATTCATTGTTTTCCATCTATCCATCCATTCACTGGTTTTTCATTAATTCTTCTATCCACCCAACCATCTATTATTTTAACAATCCATCCATCCATCCATCCATTATTTTTCCATCCATCCATCCGTCCGTCCATCCATCCATCCATCCATCCATCCATCCATCCATCCATCTGTTATTTAACAATCAATGCATCCATCAATCCATTCATCCATCCATCCATCCAATCAATGCATCCATCAATCCATTCATTCATCCATCCACCCAATCAATGCATCCATCAATCCATTCATCCATCCATCCGCTGTGCTTCCTTCCATCCATCCAATATTTTTCCCCCATCAATTCATCCATCAATCCATCCATCTATTCATTGTTTTCCATCTATCCATCCATTCACTGTTTTTCATTCATTCATCCATCCACCCAACCATCCATTATTTTAACAATCCATCCATCCATCTTTCTATCCATCCATCCATCCATCCATCCATCCATCCATCCATCCATCCATCCATCCATCCATCCATCCATCCATCCATCCATCCATCTATCCATCCATCCATCCATCTATCCATCCATCCATCTATTTTATGTTCTTCCATCCATCCATCCATTTATCCTTCCATCCATCCTTCCATTATTTTACTATCCATCCATCCATCCATCCATCCATCCATCCATTTTATGTTCTTCCATTTATCCATCCATCCATCCATCCATCCATCCATCCATCCATCCATCCATCCATCCATCCATCCATCCATCCATCCATCCATCCATCCATCCATCCATCCATCCATCCATCCATCCATCCGTTATTTTACAATCAATGCATATGTCCTTCCATCTATTCATTATTTTCCATCCATTCATTGTTTTTCCCATCAATTCATCCATCTATTCTCTGTTCTTCCTTCCGTCCATCCATTTTTTTTCATCAATTCATCCATCAATCCATACATCCTTCCATACATCCATTATTTTTTCCATCCATTCATTTATCAATTCATCCATCAATTCATTGTTTTTTCATCCATCCATCCATCCATCCATTATTTTAGCAATACATCCATCCATTCATCCATCTGTCCATCCATTGTTCTTTCATTTTATCATTCTATTGGTTAAAGCAGTAGTTCACACCAAAACAAACTATCTTACAGTTAAATTATTCAAACAAAATAACTTTTTTTCTAACAGAAGCATTTGATAACTAAGCTGAAATGACTTTATTACACTTTTTTTGAAGTTGTATAATAGTTTTTGGTTGCAGACCGAAATAACATTCTGTGTTTAGTACAAGTTAAGCTCAATTAACAGCATTTGTGTCAGAATGTTGATCATCACAGCAACAGTGAAAATGCAACTTTTCACAGAAACACAACTTACAATTGGGCCAATTTGTCATGGATATAAAAGCAGACCTGTGAAGCATCATTTTATGAAGCACTTGCTTTGTTTTCCTGTTTAACTTGTGCTTTAATTGAGCTGGAAAGTAGTTCTCTGGGTTTTTATGGCTGTAGACTTTACATTGTCATGGCAACAAAGTTGTAAATTGCATACTACTGTTCAAACATTTGGGGTTGTTACTTTTAAAGTTGGTAATATTGGAAAAAAGCGTTGTATGTTCACCAAAGTTGCATTTTTTGGTTCAAAAATTAAGTAAAAATATTGTAAAATATTGTTAAAAAAACACTGTAAAATCTTTTTTAAATTTAAAACAGCAACTTTCTATTCAAATATTTTTAAATATTAGCCTTTAACATTTTAAAATGTTATTTATCTCTATGAGGCTGGTTTATTCTTCTGCGTCGAGCGCACCATATGGTCCGCAGCAGCTTTTACACAGTTGCATACCCCTCGTTGTGACTGACGCGCACCTTTCAAAAAATTTAATTACACGTCGCGACGACATGTAGCGCAAGCTCTGTGATTGGTTAGCTTGATAGTGGTGACGAACATGGGCGGTGCGGAGAGCAACATGCAACTTGGGTCACGGCGATTATTCGATACAGAAGTATAAATCATCAAGGCTGAGGCTGATTTATTCTTCTGCCGCCACTTTGCAGCCACATCTGATCTCTGGTCAAGTAGGACGATGGACCCATTTTTGAGCCTTACTTTGCTCTACATTGACAATGATTGAAAGTTGCACCAGAGATGCCTTGAGATGGCATATTCTCTATTACATTAAAATGAGAAGTTACATTAAAATATTTATTTACAGAAGATGTAAGAAATGGTCAGTTTAAAATATCATTTACAGGATATACAATAGGTATTTTATTTAGAAGAGATACTGCTTATTTTCTACTTTTAATATGAAAAACACAGAACATAATTCATTGTGTTTTAATTTCAGTTGTTCAACACTGATGTTCAATAAATAAACATAGATAGTAGATAGTGTGTTCCCTTCAATTAATTTAAAATCAAGTATTGCAACCTTCATTCAAACATATCTCACTTGTAATATGTGAGCAGATTTACTGTACAAAACTTGTCAGTGAACTGTGAGGGCAAAAAAAAAAAATAAACTAAATAAATAATCGTTCATTAATCTTAATCGAGTTAAAATTTTCAATTAATCGAGATTTTGATTTTAGCCCAAATCGCCCAGTCCTAGTTTCAGCTCATTTTAAATAAGAAGTTTTTTTGGAGTGTGTATGCAAATAACACTGTATGCAACAACACTGTAAAAAGTATGTGAATGTTTTTATGTTACTATACATTTTTTAAATGCGTTTATCAGGTTTCAACCATAGACTGTAAAAGATATGGACGTAGTATCCGTGACGTCACCCATAAGTTTCTGAACAGAGCAAATGAAGCTACAAGTAGGCGTGGCCAAACGTCACCATTTTGTTCGCGCGACATTGCACCGACCGGTGGATACCAAACAAGGGAAAAGAGGCGGATCGTGAGCGAAGCTACAGACGCCTGCTAGCATTTTGCTTAGACTGGATTTTCCATGGGAGAAATGCTTAATATTTTATTACCTGCGACTTGTTTGTGTTCTGACCACATGTGCTTGGTTGTGTACTATATCAATAAAGTGTTTAGACTTTTAAAAACACTGTTGTAATACTTTGAGCCACTAAGCATTGTTCTTATGACGTTTTTCTACTGGAGAAAAATGCAAATTACTTCCAGTGGTGAAAAGAGTACTGAAAAATCATACTCAAGTAAAAGTACCATTACTTGCCTAAAAATGTAGTGCAAGTAGAGTAAAAGTATCTGTTGTAAGTATTACGCTGTGAAAAGCTGATGCATTATTATCTAATTTGTGGATGCGTGTAAACGTAACATTCTGTAGTGCATTTAGTTATTGCCCTGCAGACACACAACAACATAAGATGTTTAATATTAGGTTAGATTTAGGTTGTGATGTCAGGTGACCAAAATTTAATGTCTAGCCAGCGTCTAAGGACAACGTTATTTTGATGTCCAATAATGACGTCAAATGACTTTGATTATTGGTCGATTTTAGGTTGTTATAATGTGACCAAAATCCAACGTCGAGCCAACATCTTAAACTATATCATATTGACGTCAAATACTGACATTTATTCATCAGGTATGGTAACCAAAATCCAACATCTAAGAGACATCATAGTGGTAATGTCCACAAAATGTCAAGCTGTAACATCATGAGACGTTGATACTTGGTTGGTTTTAGTTAGAAGGTTGACATTGATGTCGGTCTGACGTTGGGTTTTGATGTCAACCTAATTTTCATTTCCAAACAAAATGCAACGCTCCATGATGTTGAGGTACAACGTCAATCTGACGTCATATTGATGTCCTGTGCCTGCTGGGTGTTTAAGGCCATTTCGGTCATCATACAGTAAACATCCGTCATCTTCTCATCAGTGACATGCATCTAAACAGTCTCTGGGTCAATGCGTGTAAAGATTTTGGACATCTTCTTGGACACTTTTAATGCATCTAAACAGTTTACTGCAATTATAAATCGCCCATGTCTTTAGGTTGTTCATTATGTTGCGATTTACCTTCTATGTGTAATTTTGATTGGACAGGAATAACAGGACTGATTCTTCTAATCCCCATAGACAAGAAATAAATGACTGCAGGTTAAAGGAAAGTTGTGGAGTAAAAGTACCAATACTGCACTAAAAATGTACTCAAGGCAAAGTAAAAGTACACATTTATAAAAGTACTTAGTAAAGTACAATTCCTGAGAAATACTCAATTACAGTAATTTAAGTATTTGTAATTAGTTACTTTACATCACTGATTACTTCCAAACACATCAAATATAGTCTGTATGAAATCCAGGCATAAAACTGTATGACAGTGTTTCATATGAAAACTAATCAATCTGTCAGATTCTGGAGTGCTTTACAGTTCTAATAAAAATTATAAATGATAAATGATCTTAAATAAAACAAATACATTTATAGAGATGGTATATAAGTATATAATTTCACTCACCTGGGAAATAGAGGCAACGTGAATGGTTTGTGAGCACTATTAAGTACACTGCATGCCATATTATCTGATTATTGTAGGAAATAATTCCAAAAGGCAATTGATTGTGTAAAGCCACATAAAACAAAACAAAAATAGGATATATATGCTGAGCTGTGCGGGTAATCAGCTGGAATCAGCTGACGTGACATGACGGAGACCTAGCTGTCACTCAAATGGCCACGCCCTTAATTAGGCAAACTTAATAAAAACGAAACGGATGAGTTATAAAAAAAAAAAAATTCACCCCCCTCACAGTTGTCATGAAGGGTAATATTAGCTATATCCACCAAAACCATCTTTTGTATCAGGCTGTAAACATGTTTTTATCAGCTGTGAAATTGGCCAATTTAGCATTGCAGTCAGTGGACATCTGGAGTTCCTGGAGCCAGCCCCCAAAGGCCAGTCGATGAATTGCAGTTTCAGTTACTTCTGTATTGGCTTCATGAGGGAGAGCGGGAGGTTGCTGCTTGGTTTCAACTCATTATATAATTGCAAGTTGAGATAATTACAAAATTTAAGGCAGCAAGATTTTTTTATACAGTAAATATCTTTTGATAAATCGAAATTATCCTTTTCAAATATGTTTCTTTTTACTGAAAAAGTTGTATAACTTTACACAGAAAAGATTCGCAATCATTTTTTTTCAAGAGTTCACACATAGCTGATGATTGATAATAAAAGCTTGTTTGGCATGCTGTCCCGGGAGAGAGCCCTGAGCTTGTAAGATCCTCGAGCCCTGGGCTCCCTCCCGTTTGCAGGGCGAGAGGGGAGTTTGAGCTCAGGTCGATCTCGATAAACTCCCCCGGCTTATTCTAGCTGAATGATGGAAATGGATGACTGAGGAGAGGAGTGTTTTCTTAGAGCTTGACTATGGTATTAATTTTGTGTGTTTAATTTACTTAGGGTGCATGTTATTTGGACTGTGGGAGGAAACCAGGGAACCCGGGGAAAACCCACACGAGCACGGGGAGAACAAGCAAAACTCCACACAGAAATGTCTTCTGGTTTACTAGGGACTTAAACCAGCGGCATTCTTGCTGTGAGGCCACAGTGCTAGTCCTTGGGCCGCCGTGTCACCCGTCTAAAAAGGGGGCAAAATAGAGGTGGGGTGGGGGGGGTTCTTCAAGACGAAGATATTGAGATAAGAAAACTCTGGTTATTTATAGTGAGTTAGGAGTCGTCTGATTGGATAATCGATCATGGGATAATGCTGGAACAGCTGAGAACAATCATAAGCACGTGATCCTCTAGAAATTTGTTTATACATAAACTTCACTTCATACAACACTTTCGTTTTCATTGAACTATGCTTTTAAACTAACCCCCTCCATATATCCCACACGTCCTCTACCAGCATTCACATATGTTTATAAACTGATGAATGACTGTCTGTCTTTAATCTCCCTGTTTTCATTTCCCCTCCTCTTCGCTTGTTCCTTGTCCAACATGACATCTCGAAGCCATAAAGCTCATTGCTCCTTTCTGTAGATTCGCTGTCTGCCTGGTTGCCAGTTGCGGAGCGAACGCTATTGCTTTCAGTGCAGCTTGATTACATCATAGAGAACAAATGATGCCGGAGCTGCCGGTGACAACATGTGTGGGCAGAAAGTGAAGGCCCAGCTACAGTATAGAGCAGCCTTCATGGGAAATGGCTTTCTCTCTCACAGCAACTAATGATGGCGTCACCCATGAAGAGAAATGATCCCGCCAAGGGGTTTCCTGGGATACTTTATCAGAATTGTATCGTATTCTTCCCCCCTCTTTGCATTTAATAATGCTTTTCTGAGTTGGACAGAAAGCCTGAGCTTGAATTACACAAACTAATGACGTGTTTGTTTATGATGTTTTGTTTGGCTTTTTATTGCCTGGGACACTGGGTCCAGCTCTCTCAAAGGGCTCTGTGATGAAAGATGAGATTGTTGAGGGGGTTTGAAAGGCCACGTAGGTGTAATGGAGCTGAAAAATAGCAGTAAAATGTTCCCTCTCTGACAGTTTTGTCTACACGCCACCGGTTACAGCGTTCGGTAGACACACACACAAGCGCTCGCGGAGGCGGCGGACTATTCGTTCCCAGTATCTGACTTCCACAAGTAATAATCAGCACTCGGTGGATGATGTATGACAGTTTTCGGATTAAGAGTTTGTTACAGGGGGTGGCACAGTGGCTCAGT
The DNA here is from genome assembly GCA_903798195.1 of Danio kyathit. Classification (NCBI taxonomy): domain Eukaryota; kingdom Metazoa; phylum Chordata; class Actinopteri; order Cypriniformes; family Danionidae; genus Danio; species Danio kyathit. The sequence continues at coordinate 58,883,846 of LR812519.1, forward strand.
GGTTCGAACTATCGCATCACAGCAAGAAGGTCGCTGGTTTGAGTCCCGGCTGGGCCAGTTGGCATTTCTGTGTGGAGTTTGCATGTTCTCCCCGCGTTCGCATGGGTTTCCTCCAGGTGCTCCGGTTTCCCCCACAGTCCAAAGACATGCGCTATAAGTGAATTGGATGCACTAAATTGATACTAAAAGGTACTGTAGTTTATATAAATAAAATATTTCCCAAGTGAAGTTTCATAAACTAATTTCAAGAGGAGCATGTGATATGATTGAGCACAACTGGCTGCTTATCTGTAATCAGTAATAATCCAATCAGGGATGCGTTTCCCAAAACCATCGTTAGCCAACTAAGGTAGCATGTTCTGTCATTACAAACATAGTTCGTTGATTTGCTGTTTCCCAAATCCATCGCTCCAACGAACATTCGCAAACTGTGTCGCAAACTTGAGCATTTGAAACGACACCTTTAGAGCTGTAGTTAAAAGCATAGTTCCTGGCTGTGTTCTATTCCCACTTATCCCCCCTATGCCCTATTCATTTAGAACATTCTAACATTCAAAGTTGGAATTATTAAAAATAAATAGCATTAAATTAATCTCTTTTAGGTGTAATTTGCTTTCAAAGTATTTTTACAGTTCAGTTTTAGCGATCTTCATGCTTACAATTGTGCTCCCTTCGCAGTGCACTTTGAAAACATTAGTATCATTTTGAAAACAGCCTCATGGCGAAAGCTATAGGTATATTTAAAAACGGAAATTATGTTACGTCTCCAAAGCTTGTGAAAATAAAAAAACATAGCATACGTTAATTCTTTTATTTTATAGTGGGTTATTTATTAACTTTCTCTGCTGTATATGACATGGGCCTGTTGGTTAGAACTTTCTGCTGTGGTTTGCATGTGTCAAATTGTAATTTTTTTAAAATAAATAAACAATATCCTAAATAATAATAATAATAATAATAATAATAATAATAATAATAATCATCATCATCATCATCATCATCATCATTAATATTATTAATATTATTATTAAAGTAAATATATTTATAATAAATCGCCTCATTATTTATTTATTTATTTATATGATTTATATATGATATTAGAATAATGTTAGCTTTTTTAAGTGATTTTATGTTTTAGAATAGAATATGTAATGTTCAACTTCTCAATAATATTAGTAAAGCAAACATTGGCCCTATATGTGCCATTTACTTATATTTTAAATAATATGGAAAACTAGTGCATGTTTTTACTAAAAATAATATTTTATTTTAATTTTATTTTAAATGCGTCTGCGTGTAAAACAATATAATTTGCTCAAAGAAATGATGGGGTTGTTCTCTGAAGAAGTTACTCCACCCCGTTTAGAGCATCATTATGGGCGTTTTACGTTATAACTAACGTGGTTCAAGCGATGGATCTGCGACAGAGAAACTACGGGTTTTGGGAAACACTCGTCACTGCATCGTTTTTTTGCCAAACGATGCATCGCACTATGATAGTTCAGCCATGAGTTAAGTAGTTGTTTGGGAAACGCACCCCAGAGTGATCCAAGCTTACTATAAATGGATAGTTTTCTCCCTACTGCTCTATCTTTGTTTTGGAAGAATCCCCCCTTCCACCCCATCTCCTCCTTTTCCTCCCTTTTCTAAGAGGGAGCTCTCGAGACCTACCTGATCTCGGATCCCCTTATATGCTTATTGACCGGGCGGGAGCCTTGGGCTCAAGTTTCTCTGAGCTCAGGGTTCTCTCCCAGGACAGCATGCCAAACCTGCTATAAACGGTAAGCATATCTAAGTGGGAACTCTTGAAATGATGTTTAACAGAGCAAGGAAATATTCACAGTATGTCTGATAATATTTTTTCTTCGAGAGAAAGTCTTATTTGTTTTATTTTGGCTAGAATAAAAGCAGTTTTTAATTTTTTTAAAACCATTTTAAGGTCAAAATTATTAGCCCCTTTAAGCTATATATTTTTTTGATAGTCTACAGAACAAACCATCGTTATACAATAACTTGCCTAATTACCCTAACCTGCCTAGTTAACCTAATTAACCTAGTTAAGCCTTTAAATGTCACTTTAAGCTGTATAGAAGTGTATTGAGAAATATCTAGTCAAATATTATTTACTGTCATCATGGCAAAGATAAAATAAATCAGTTATTAGAAATGAGTAATTAAAACTATTATGTTTAGAAATGTGTTGAAAAAATCTCTCTCCGTTAAACACAAATTGGAGAAAAAAATTTACAGGGGGGCTGATAATTCAGGGGGGCTAATAATTCTGACTTCAACTGTATATGCAGCCCTAGAGTAATCATGTGCTTCAGAAGAGGCGACTCATCCCAGGATGCTCTGAAGGCCAAAGGTGTTGACGCTGAAAGGTTGACGTGTGCGCTAGTCGACACTTTTTCGTCAGCACTTCTCCAGGAAGCTCAGTGCACTCGAGTTCCACTTCCTGTACCGCATCCCTTTCCGGAAGCTGGAATGTGCATGTACGCTTGTACATAGGCAACAGGGTGAAGAGGGTGACTGGCAAACTGGAAATGACCACAACAAAACTGCAAAGGAAGTCGAGAGAATGGGTGTCACATGGATCATTGTTGATCGTAATGCTCAGTGAAAAGCTACCTTTCATCTTTTGCTCCCTCTGCCCTGATCTGCATATTGTCTAATTAATGATTTACAAGATTATCTCTTCCTGGGGGAAATTCCCTTTCCAGAATCCCATTACCAGTGGACTCGCCTGCAGTTTCACAGCGTAAACTGTGCAGTAAACGCTCACCCCTCGAGGCCTAGGCTTGGAGCTATTGCCAAATTTGCTGCAATAGGAGTACATTTAGAGCACTTGTTAGCCTTTGAGTTTGTGGGTCTTACTCTGGTGCTGAATTCGAAATCGCCTCCCTATACCCTCGTTCACTTTTTCATATATTAGTTCACTAATATGGTCTACTTGAGGGCGACGCGGTGGCGCAGTAGGTAGTGCTGTCGCCTCACAGCAAGAAGGTCGCTGGTTCGAGCCTCGGCCGGGTGGAGTTTACATGTTCTCCCCGTGTTGGTGTGGGTTTCCTCCAGGTGCTCCGGTTTCCCCCACAAGTCCAAAGACATGCGGTACAGGTGAATTGGGTAAGATAAATTGTCTGTAGTTTATGTGTGTGAATGAGAGTGTATGGGTGTTCCCCAGTGATGGGTTGCAGCTGGAAGGGCATCCGCTGCGTAAAACATATGCTGGATAAGTTGGCGGTTCATTCCACTGTGGCGACCCCAAATTAATAAAGGGACTAAGCAGAAATAAAAATGAATGAATGGTCTACTTGAAGGGCTGAATGAAAAGGAGTAAGTGCATTCAAACACTGGAAGCGTTGCTGTTTTGCTTGTGCTTTGCAGGTTGATAAATCCCTCAGATGGATTTGATATTAAACTTCTTTGTCAGACTTTGTGATAGTTATTTAACACTCAGCGAGTGTATTTTAGTAATAAAACAAAGTATTTAGATTTCTGTCATATATACAAATGTACACTTTAATTAAATATTAGTTTACTTAATTAAAAAGGATTCTGCTGTCGAAGCCCTCTTGTGGTCAGACACGGAAATCCTTTTGGTGTGCGAACTCTCACAGATAAGGCTGATTTATACTTCTACGTCAAGCGCACGTGTATGCTCTGGTGCAGCCTTCGCGTGGTCGCATAGCCCTCGCCGATGCTGACGCGCACCTATCAAAAAATGTAACTACACATTGCAGCAACACGTAGCGCAAGCTCTGTGATTGGTCGGCTGGTGACCAGTATGCGTGGGACCGAGAGCGAGTGTTTACAAGTGTCGAGTCTGTTGTTTTGTGTTTACCTTATGATTAAAGGTTCAAGAAACCCTTGAGATTTGAACGGATTTGTGTGTGTTGAGCATCAGTTACGACAATTTTAGCACCTGTCAGCTTTAATTGTGGGGAAAACTGGATAATTTAGAGCTTTTGTCAGCTAATTTCATCTTCTGGGTTTAAAATAATTTTTGGGGCGGGATCAAAATCGGTGACGTAGTGCAAATCAGCTAGTGAAGTGATGATGCTTCGGTTTTTCATTATTATTCATAGCTGAGATTTCTTATCCTATGAGAAGACCCTACTTCTTAATTATTCATGAGAGCACATGCTTTCCGAAGACAAGGCAGACCGGCCAAGCTGTGAGACCCACTGAATGGGTGAGACTGCGTCCGTAGACTCCGCATACGGCACACAGTATTTAGCAGTTTATGAAGGGTCGTAAGTGTTTGTTTCCATGATCTATGGTGTTTGTTGTATGTTTATCCCAGCGATGCTGTCAGGGCCGATACAGCAAAGCTGTTTGTGTGCAGCAAGCATTTTTGTCAGGAGAGCTGTACGAGAATTGAAGAATGACAGACTTTGTCTTTATTCAGTTGAGTTTGTTACCATTCAGACACTTCGCCTATATCCATGCTGCTGTGTTCGCCTATGTTTAAAATCATACAGATTACCGGCAGGGTTAGTGGTTGAAATTGACAGGGCAAGAAACCTGCTGCACTGCTGTCCACTGTGTCTGCATTCAGAGGAGAGAAGTTCTCATTTATAGTGTTTATATAAATATGATTTTCTTTATAGTGATATAAATTGTGGCAATGTGTATATGAAATTACGAATAACATATGTAGCAAGGCATTAAATTACTGTTTACTTCTATGCATTATAACTTTGTTCTATAAGATCATGTGTCTCCTCACAGTTTGTGTCTCATTTTGTGAGCCAACTGACAACTGTTGTTCGCTTCCCTCTTTCTCACCTGCTCTTCTGGCCACACCCACTCATCCCTCTGCTCGCAGCACTCCATGCCCATTATGATGCATTTTTTGAAAACATTCTGAGGTAGACTTGAACTGAAAGAGGGAGGTTTTATGGCCCTTTAGAGTTATTGCACGTTCCCACCTCAGAATGAGCGAGTTTTAGCTACTTGTACATTAAGGTAGCGTTCAGAAAAAACAAAACACCCGCAAAGAAACACGACACAAAGGAACATAAAAACCTACTGCCAGCTAGTGTTTCAGAAGTGTTATTGCAGAGCAACACAAACAGCATGCAGTTTAAATGCATGACTACGCGCAAGACAGTATTTACAATGTAAATATATATAATGTATATACACATTAGCATATATTTGTTGACTGTCAGTTGAGCGTCTTCTTTTAATTTATTGCAACAAATTCCAATAGTATCTGGATGCAGCCATTATGATGCAAGTTGAGATTGCATCACTCAGAGATGCACTCCACTCTCAGACTCAATGCACTCAATGGAGCTAGTGACATCACTGTGAGGGGTGGGGTTAGGTGAGCGCATTAAAAAGCATTGGATGCAGCTCTGATTGCACTGCACCGAGTCTGCAGCCAGACCCCTCTCACAAATTCAGGTCTTTTGTCTGAAATATATTCAACTGATTTCTTCCATTTTCCCAGGAATATTATTATCATTCTTTAAGTTGACTACAGAAGTATTTTTTTTCAATATAAATCTCAATAGTCAAGTTCAAGGCTTGTTCAGTGTAAACTTAGGTTGGTTTTGATCTGGTCCCCGTGTCATCATCTAATTTTAGTGATCCCTCACCTCTAAAATCCTTATACTTAACCTTTAAGTCTTAAAGAACTTAAACTGCTTACTCAGCATAAAGAACAGAAGTGTTGCTCTTTTCACATCACAGATTTTAACTCTTCAACTCGCCGAATGAAATACCGTTTCTGTTTTTGTGGCTATGAAGGCACTATGGTTGGAAATATGGTAGATGGATAGTCTTTTATGTGTCTCTTGAAATAGTCTCTTTAGGCGGGGTTGAGTTACTTTAGTGGCGAGGCCTCTACTTTAAGCCCCACCAAGACTTCAAACTTAAACAGTCCTCATCCCTTTCTTCTAAGACAAATCTGAAGACAAGACGTCTGCTTTTCAGTAAGTTTCTCTGACTTTACAGTACGTCTCTTTATGTCACTTTTTTCTTTTTCTTAAAAATGGCAAACATTTTTTATTATGAAACATGTGCTTGAGTTATCTGTTATGCTGATGTTAATCTAATTTGTGATTATATAAAAAAAGTTATTTTATTTATGATTACCATGATCATTTGTTCAGCATTTTCAGCAGTTTAAAATGTGTACAGCCAAACCTATGAATGTTTTTAGTCAGTGGAGGATGTGCTTTGTTTGCTTTGAAGATTAATTTTGAATCTGCAGGTTTTTGAGTTGCCTGAAGAGCTCTTTTGTGTGGCAACTCTCATTGAAAACAGAAGGAGGGCTTTCTTTACCCGTGATCAGATATAGAATAAATTGTTGAGTGTGCTCTTTTCCTTATATATATATATATATATATATATATATATATATATATATATATATATATATATATATATATATATATATATATCGTATATATATATATATATATCGTATATATATCGTATATATACTGTATGTTTGATGTCTTAAAGAATCTGTCATTGAATAATTGTTTGGAAGAGATATTCTCCATTGTGTAGCGTCAAGAACTCTTGAAACCAGAACTCTTTGTTGCGTTCTTTTCAACAACATCAATGGACATGTTCAAATTCAGCATCGAACAACAGATGTTGTAGGCAAATGGCTCTTTTAAGCACAAGGAACATTGCTAAAATGTTGATCTATGATTGCTTAAGATGTATGAAGTTCTCATTACTTGAATATTTGCTTTATATGTGTTTTATTTCAGGAGAAATAGAATTAGATACAAATCAGACGACTGTTGAAGTGCATTAGCTGTATAAAGGTAGAATAACAGCTTAGATAATTCTGTTTTGAAAGTATTTGGTGAGAAATGTGAGAACTCACTGACTTTAAGCACAGTGTAAGACATTGTAGAAATTTTATGCAAAGAAATGATACTTGATATACTGTAGGTTGCATTTATTTTTATTTTATTTTTTACTGTTGATGGAACAATAAGTATATTAAGTTAACATTAAGTATATTTTAATTTATTCTTTTGGGTAATTTTGATAAAAGGTTTATTTTTAGTAGTCTGGAATGGCTAGTTTGCCTTAACTAATGGACTTGCAGTACAATTGATAAATAATATACAAATAGTTTCAAATAATACACATATATTACTGTTCATTGTTGAGCCATGTTGGGTCCATTAGACAGTATTAACTTGATTGCACTTACACTCTAAGGGCTCTATTTGAACGATGCGTCGCGCCATGGCAAATTTGCTATTTACATGGCGGACTTTGTAAGTGGAAAAACTGAACGCTTCACTATTGCAAAAACAGTTCATCAGAGCATCTGCAGCGAGGATAAAGAATGAGCCTCCTCCAATTGGCCTTTACTTTCAGTTTCACTTTCTCTCTTTCGTGAGTAAGGGAACGGGTTGTACGCACAGACATCCATTAGCCTACATAATTAATTTTGTTTGTTAAGCGCAAAGATTTGTTTCAAAACTATTTCTAAATTCAGTTCTAATTTCCAGCAAACAAATAAATGAACAATAATAACGAAGTGTGGTTATTTCCAGTTATTTCCAAACACATGTCCTATGCTCTATATGGTCCAAAACCTGACAGGTGAACAAATCTAAGCTTTTTTTTAATAAAATAAATATAAATATGCATATAATAAATACTACTACTACTAATAATAACATTATAGAAAAACAAACTGGCATGAATAAACTAAAAAAGCCTCCCGAGATGAAGGCATGGAGCCAGTGGTTTTTATATTTATGTAGAAAGTAATCATTTTTAAAAGATTTTAATCCTTTAATTCTTTTTCATTTGTAAAGATATTTGCGTATTGCTGTACATCCTGCGTGTATTAAGCAATGTGTAAGCGAGGCGCACAACTAACGCGCTCTGCGCTGGACTTTAGACCTGCTTTTTGCTAGTCTATAGCCCAGTCTATTTTAGTTCCTCAAAATAGCACCACGCCAATGACACACCTTTTTTCTTGACCGAAACACCCACGAGTTCACAAAGTGGCGCAAATGGATTTGCCATTTGAACAACGTGGCGGAAAATGGGAAAATTACGGTTGCGTTGATCTGAAAGTAGCGACACGTCGTGGAAACACGTCTTGCACTTTATTGTGCCGGGTGTATGATAGAGCCCTAAATATGCCAGATTGTTTTAACTCAAATTGGTGTAAAATATTGAACTCCTTGTACTCCAGTGTGTGTGGATCTGGTACCTGTTGTAAGTAGGGCTTGACTGTTTAAAATTTGCTGACATGGGAGTTGCTAGCTTCTTTTAGGTGGTTGTTTAATTTTATAAGTCATGAAGTTGTTTGTGGGCATCACGGTGGCGCAGTGGGTAGCACGATCACCTCACAGCAAGAAGGTCGCTGGTTCGATCCCCAGCTGGGTCAGATGGCATCTCTGTGTGGAGTTTGCATGTTCTCTCCATGTTGGCGTGGGTTTCCTCCGGGTGTTCCGGTTTCACCCACAGTCCAAAGACATGTGTTATAGGTGAATTGGATAAGCTGAAGTTGTCCAGAGTGTGTGTAAATGCGAGTGTGTATGGGTGTTTACCAGTACTGAATTGCAGCTGGAAGGGCATTCGCTGCATAAAACATATGCTGGAATAGTTGGTGGTTCATTCCTGTGGCGACCCCTGATAAACAAGGGACTAATAAATGAAAAAGAAAAAGAAAAATAAATGAATGAATGAAAATGAAACCTGTATTGCTATAGTACCCTGACTTTTCCTAAATGCATGTATTCATTCTAAAATTATTATTATTTTTTTAAATTACAAAGATAACGGAGGTCTAAGTATTTCTACCTTGAATGCATGGCCATAACATTTCCACTACATTTTCCCATGCTTTTGAATATGCATGCATTTGTAACCTAGCAACATTCTGCTAACATACATTTTTGACAACACTCATTTCTGACAACACTTTACTCTCACGCTTTCTGGACAAAGCTAGGTAAGCACCTTCAGTTTCAGTCTAGTAACCCAGTGGTCCTCCGTGGATCAATTGGTACCGGGCCGCACAAGAATTGATTAATTATTTCTGTTTTATTTATTATCTGAATCTGAACGATCTTTTATTTAGAAAAATCTTTTATTTTTAAAAAAATGACCGTATTCTCTTGCTTACATCTCAGTCACTTGAGCGCCCAAATTTAACCCACAAACAGCAAAATGTGTAAGAAACAGACGTCTTTGGAAAGTTTCTTTGCTAAGTGGAAAAGGCCCAGTAAAGGACCCACAAACTGCCAAGGAATATCAGCAACCTATTTGTCAACAAATCAAGTGATTCCACCATGTCTGCAAAAAGATCAACTGCTCGCATATCGTGTCTTTTCTAGAGTTTGCGCAAGTTCGTTATTTCCAGCGGAGGTGTGTGGCTTGCTCGCGCAAGCGGCGTGACACGCTCGCGCCTTCCAGACACACACAGTTGTATGAATGCTGCAAGCACACCGCGAGTCATGTAACACGAAATAACCAATCAGCTTCAGCTTGTATGGAAAATACAAATTTCGGTAGACTAATTACCTCTAGCAAACAGAAAACGCCCAAACTCTGCAGTCCTTTGGAATTTTCTTCGAAAATAAAACTTGTATCAGAGTGACAGAAATGTTATGTCAACTTGTCTTCCTCTGAGAAAATGGTTAATGGTGGCCTAGCAACCTACGACCACCCCCCACTCCATCAACCCACCAACCCCACCCCCATCCACAGTAAACTTGTCAAGCATTGACAGGTCCACAGTGATAAAAAGTTTGGGGGACCACTGTAGTAACCGACAGTACACAATTATAGGCTATATTACAAAAAAAATAAAAATAAAATAATAATATATATATATATATATATATATATATATATATATATATATATATATATAGGGTAATGACTAAATAAAATATGGTGACAGAAAGTCATTCATTCATTCAATCATTCATTCATTCATTCATTTTCCTTTGGCTTAGTTCCTTATTTACCAGGGGTCGCCACAGCGGAATGAACCGCCAACTACTCCAGCATCTGTTTTATGCAACAGATGCCCTTCCAGCCGCAACCTAGTACTGGGTAACACCCATACACACTCACATTCACACACACTCTGCCAGTTTTGTTTACCCAATTCACCTATAGCGCATGTCTTTGGACTGTGGGGGAAACCGGAGCACCCGGAGGAAACTCCACACAGAAATCTTAATAAAAGCTTTGAATTTAAATATGGCGTGACAAAAATGTAATATGATACTGACCATTCAGAATAAGTGCAGGGCGATATAGCAAAAATGTAATCTCGATAATTATTTTCCATGTTGAATGATAACGATCTATATTTCGATGTAAGTCGTTAATGCTTCCAGATTTAAAAGAGTACACCGACAATGACTGAAGCCACAAAAATTAGAGGGCCCATTAAATGACACAACATATTTTCGGCTGATAAATTTTCAGTACCCGAAAATTCGGTGCATCTCTAATATCAACACACTTTTAGATTCCCATTGTTGCTCATTTGTGCTGTGTGATTGGCTCCTAATCAATATGGAGTAACAAAGTCCAGCACTTAACATTGTTATTGAAATACATTTTATTGCGATTCGATAAAATATTGTTTATTGACCCAGCCCTATTCAGATTGATGCTATGGAAATTCAAGTAATTATAGAATTCAATAGTTCCAGTGTTAATTAGCAAAGTTCAGACAAAGACGATGGCATTTTCTATTTTCAAAAAAATGTGTAAAAAATATCGTACATTTTTTGAAAATGTTTTAGAACAGACACTTTACTCAGAAATGAGCAACCCGTTAGCTTAAGTTGGTTCTGTTTCAGAGCTAGTTTTACTCTGTGGGACAGTGAAGTTGCTCTTGATATTTTGGGCGTGGGCTTTTAGCTGTCCTGTTTTCCACTCTGGTTGCCATGAGAATGACTCCATCAGCCAATCAGGAGAGAGATTTGACGAGTTTGCATCTTGCACACGCCGAGAAAGACACTGAAGCTGCTCTCTGTGGTGAAATTACAAATTACAGTTGGGTAAGGAAGGGCAGAATCAGCAACCATACATGCCAATCCGGTCAGGGGTCTTTAAATAACTCCTGTTGGCAAACATTCTCCCGCACACATATACACACAGGCACACAAGGAGTATCTTTTTAGCACATGCTTTCAAAGAAAGACTTTTCATGCACTCTATCTCACACTTTTCCAGGCACGCGCTGTGTGATAAGCATGCATCTGTTTGGATAGCTGCACACACACTGTGGGAACCAGCGTGAGGTGGTTTAGTCAAGGCCGTTTCCCAGCATTCAGCTAACAGAGGAGGCACTTTAACCTGGCACAATGCAAATACTCACGAGCATGTTAACCGTCTGTCTCACAGCACAGGTCAGAGCCTCCTCTATCAGTGTCTCTGCTGCTCCACCACAAACATCTGCCTGTTTCAAATCACAGCAGTCGTATTTCATTACTCACTCAAAAGCTGATGGCGCTTCCCACTTTATGGCCCGTGACATAATCTTTGATACATGGAGATGTTATAAATCAGATGGCTTGCTCGTCTAATAATTGAGGCTGGACTCAGTCGGTCTAAACATACTGTGGAAAAAAAAGCAGTGTTGGCTACCATTTGAAATGAGTTTCTATCGCAACAGATGTCAAAGTGTCTCACTGTTTGCTCAGTCCTCTGGGTTTGCTGCTAGTTTGAGCGTTTCTGGAAACTGGAAAAGGTTTCATAACATGTTGAACAACTCCTTCGTTTTCACCACAGGCACTGTAGAAGCTCATTTAAAATGCTTTGTTTTGCTAGCGTGTTGGTTAGCTGTTAGCATGTTACTGTGTGGTTACTGGATGTGTTGCTTTTTGATTTTTTAGATGCAAAATGCAGTGCCATGATATCACAGTGTTAGGTTTGTTAGTGTGTTGCTATGTGCCCATTTGAAAAAAAAAATACTCTAGTAAATAGGCTATGTTTATGAAACATATACTAAAGAACTTGAATGAATCTGTTGTGGTAATATAATATATAATATAATGTGGTCCCTGCTGAAAAATCCAGCTTAAACCAGCCTAAGCTGGTTGGCTGGTTTTAGCTGGTCGACCAGCCTGGTTTTAGAGGGGTTTTGGCCATTTCCAGGCTGGTTTCCAGCCATTTCCAGCCTGGTCTTAGCTGGTCAGGCTGGAAAATGACCATCTTAAACCAGCTAAAACCAGCTTGACCAGCCTGGTTTAAGCTGGACATAGCTGGTTTTGGCTGGTCAACCTGGTTTTAGCTGGTCAACTCCCAGCCTGACCAGCTAAGACCAGGCTGGAAATGGCTGGAAACCAGCCTGGAAATGGCCAAAACCCCTCTAAAACCAGGCTGGTCAACCAGCTAAAACCAGCCAACCAGCTTAGACTGGTTTAAGCTGGTTTTTTCAGCAGGGGTAGCCTAATATAACATTACCACAATAATATAACAACTATAGTAATACAAACAAATAACCAAATATTGTATTTTTCTACAACTATAGGGTATACTATACTACTATAATACACCATAGTTTACCGTAGTCAGAACTAACTCTGCTGAAAAAACAGCTTAAACCAGCCTAAGCTAGTTGGCTGGTTTTAGCTGGTCGACCAGCCTGCTTTTAGAGGGGTTTTGGCCATTTCAAGGCTGGTTTACAGCCATTTCCAGCCTGGTCTTAGCTGGTCAGGCTGGAAAATGACCAGCCTAAACCAGCTAAAACCAGCTTGACCAGCCTGGTTTAAGCTGGACATAGCTGCTTTTGGCTGGGCTCCCAGCCTGGCTAGGCTGGTCATGTTGGTTTTAGCTGGTCACTCCCAGCCTGACCAGCTAAATGGCTGGAAACCAGCCTGGAATGGCCAAAACCCCTCTGAAACCAGCCTGGTTGACTAACTAAAACCAGCCAACCAACCTAGGCTGGTTTAAGCTGTTTTTTTTTCAGCAGGGAAAGTACACTACAGTGTTTATCAGTTCACTATAGTAAATACAGCACATGCTGTAACATTTATTAAGTGTTGTAAATGCAGCAATATATACATTATAACACATTTTACTGTTCATTCATTCATTTTCTTTTCGGTTTAGTCCCTTTATTAATCCGGGGTCATCACAGCGGAATGAACTGCCAACTTCTTACATGTTTTACGCAGCGGATGCCCTTTCAGCTGCAACTCATCTCTGGGAAACATCCATACACTACGGACAATTTAGCCTGTCCAATTCACCTGTACCGCATGTCTTTGGACTGTGGGGGAAACCGGAGCACCTGGAGGAAAGCCACACAAATGAAGGGAGAACATGCAAACTCCACACAGAAACGCCAACTGACCCAGCCGAGGCTCGAACCAGTGACCTTCTTGCTGTGAGGCGACAGCACTACCTACTGCGCCACTGCGTCGCCTTACATTTTACTATAGTATGGTTCAAAAATCCCTTTATTTACTATAAATTACTAGGCTATAGTATTTTTTCATGTGTGTTTCATATTAGGGTGTTCTAGGTGATTATTAAAGCTTTGCTAAGTGCATCATGTTAGGTTTTTTTTTTTTTTGCTATGCTAGGTTCCACAGTGTAAGGGTTGTTAATGTGTTCCTATGTGGTTGCTAGGGTCTTCTGAGTCATTATTAGTGTTTTGCTAAGTGCAAAGCTCGATGCCACAATGCTAGGGTTATTGCTGTGTGGTTGCTGTAGTATTCTGAGTGATTGATCATGCTTTGCTAAGTGCAAAACTCAGAGCCTCAATGTTAGGATTGTGTTGCTATGCTAAGTTTCAAAGTGTTAAGAATTGTTAGCACGCACGCTTCTATGTGATTGCTATTGTGTTTTGGGTGATCGTTAGTGCTATGCAAAGTAAAAAACTTTGTGCTACAATGTTAAGATTTGTGTTGCTATGCTAAGTTGCACAGTAGGCTATTAGGGGTTTTAAGCATGTTTCAGGGTTATTACCATGGTGTTTTGGGTGGTCATTGGTGCTGTGCAAAGTAAACTTTGTGACACAATGTTAGGGTTTGTGTTGTTATGCTAAGTTTCAAAGTGTTAAAAATTGTTAGCATGCAGGCTTCTAAGTGATTGCTATGGTGTTTTGGGTGATCATTAGTGCTATGTGAAGTATAAAACTTTGTACCCTACTACAATGTTAAGGTTTGTGTTGCTATGCTAAGTTGCACAGTCCTATTAGTGGTTTTAAGCATGTTTCAGGGTTATGGTGTTTTGGGTGGTCACTAGTGCTGTGCAAAGTAAACTTTGTGACACAATGTTAGGGTTTGTGTTGCTATGCTAAGTTACACAGTTATTGCTAATGCTGTACAAAACTTTGTGCTACAATGTTAGGAATTGAGTTGTTATGCTAAGTTATATGCAGTGCTACAATTTTTAACCTGTTTCAGTGTGATTATCGTGATCTTCAGGGTGATTGCTGGAGCTGTGCATTACTACAGAAGTTTGTGCAACAATGTTAGGATTCTACCCTGCTGAAAAATCCAGCTTAAACCAGCCTAAGCTGGTTGGCTGGTTTTAGCTGGTTGACCAGCCTGGTTTTAGAGGGGTTTTGGCCATTTCCAGGCTGGTTTCCAGCCATTTCCAGCCTGGTCTTAGCTGGTCAGGCTGGGAGTTGACCAGCTAAAACCAGCTTGACCAGCCAAAACCAGCTATGTCCAGCTTAAACCAGGCTGGTCAAGCTGGTTTTAGCTGGTTTAAGCTGGTCGTTTTCCAGCCTGACCAGCTAAGACCAGGCTGGAAATGGCTGGAAACCAGCCTGGAAATGGCCAAAACCCCTCTAAAACCAGGCTGGTCGACCAGCTAAAACCAGCCAACCAGCTTAGGCTGGTTTAAGCTGGATTTTTCAGCAGGGTAGTTGTTATGCTAACTTACATGGTGTTAGGATTTTAAGCCTGTTTCAGCGATCCTTTCAGGGTTTGTTATTAAGATTGTTGTTAGCTTGTTGTTATGTGTTATAGCTATGGTAGCTAAGAATGCTATGTAGATTGATATGTAGTATATAGTTACCCTGCTGAAAAATCCAGCTTAAACCAGCCTAAGCTTGTTGGCTGGTTTTAGCTGGTCAACCAGCCTAGTTTTAAAGGGGTTTTGGCCATTTCCAGGCTGGTTTCCAGCCATTTGCAGCCTGGTCTTAGCTGGTCAGGCTGGAAAATGACCAGCTAAAACCAGCTTGACCAGCCTAGCCAAGCTGGGAGCCCAGCCAAAACCAACTATGTCCAGCTTAAACCAGGCTTGTCAAGTTGGTTTTAGCTGGTCATTTTCCAGCCTGACCAGCTAAGACCAGGCTGGAAATGGCTGGAAATCAGCCTGGAAATGGCCAAAACCCCTCTAAAACCAGGCTGGTTGACCAGCTAAAACCAGCCAACCAGCTTAGGCTGGTTTAAACTGGATTTTTCAGCAGGGTAGCTCCTAAGCTCTTACTCAGAGTTTTTGTCTTGTTTATAGCTCAAATATCTTACAATTCTTAAATCAAAAAGGATTTTTCAGACAAATAATATATATTGTCTTGTTTTATGAAATAATATGCCCAAACTGAGTCAGTTTTTCCTTAAGACAAACTAAATAATCTTGTTTTCGCTTTGAAAAAAGTAGTTTTTTTATTAGAATGTTTCGTTCTGCCATTTTCCTCTTGACATGCCACATAATTGTTGTTTTGTCAAACTTTATTATTGATGATTTAAGATGAGTTTAGTACAGAATTTAGAGTTTTTGATTAAATTAGCAGTAGTGATACATTCAGAATTCGTTAACCATGATGTTTTGGGTGGTAATTGGTGCTATGCAAAGTACTGTAAACTTTGTGTCACAATGTTAGGGTTTGTGTTGCGATGCTAAGTTACACAGTGATTGCTAGTGCTGTACAAAACTTTGTGCTACATGTTAACATTTGAGTTGTTAAGTGCAGTGTTATAGCTTTTAACCTGTTCAATGTGATTACCATGGCCTTCAGGGCGATTGCTAGTGCTGTGCTAAGTACAAACTTTGTGCTACAATGTTAGGAATTGAGTTGTTATGCTAAGTTATGCAGTGTTACAGTTTTTAACCTGTTTCAGTGTGATTATCGTGGCCTTCTGGGTGATCGCTGTAGCTGTGCTAACTACAGAAGTTTGTGCAACAATGTTAGGATTCTAGTTGTTATGCTAACTTACATGGTGTTAGGATTTTAAGCCTGTTTCAGCGATCCTTTCAGGGTTTGTTAATAAGATTGTTGTTAGCTTGTTGTTATGTGTTATAGCTATGGTAGCTAAGAATGCTATGTAGTTAGCTATGTAGTATATAGTTCGCTCCTGACTTAGAGCTCTTACTTAGAGTTTCTGTCTTGTTTCTAGTCCAAATATCTAACGATTCCTAAATCAAAAGGATTTTCTTGACAAATAAACTTATTTAAGACATACTATGTCCAAATTAAGTGAATTTTTTCTTAAAACAAACAAAATAATCTCGATTTTGCTTTGAAATATGCAAGTTTCTATTATAATTTTTCTTTCTGCTATTCTCCTCTTGACAAGTCACACAATTTTTTGTTTTATCCTGCATTATTATTGATGATTTAAGATGAGTTAACCCAGCCGGCATTTCAACGGTGATTCAACGTTGAATCAACGTCAGGTCTATGGTTGGATCAACGTTGAATTACCTTTCGATTTTGCAAATTGGATCAACGTTTATATAGTGACGTTGTTTCACCGTCGGATCACCACCGGTGATTCACCGTTGAAATCATGACGTTGTTTCACTCTTACCTTCTTCATGGGTGAATTTTGGTCGTTTTGTAGACGTTGAATTAAGGTTGAATTACCTTTCGATTTTGCAAATTGGATCAACGTTGATACCTTGACGTTGTTTCACCGTCGTACATTTCAACGCAAGTTAAATAGAAATTACATATAACACAAAGTCCATAAATATAACAAACAAATTATTACTAATAGAAAAACACAATACAAATACACAACTTAGCCTGTGTATCAATTTATTCAATACACCACATTATCATTTATTCTAAATATACAGCAACATTTACAGCATACAATCGTTCATTAAAACCATGCAGGTTACTGTACATGCAGTACACTCAAATACACAAACATTTAAATGGTCACTTTTTAATTAGGTTGCATGAGTTGAAGTTAGTTCATATTTACTAACATGAACAAAGAATGAATACTTACAGCATTTAATCATTTAATTAAAGTATGTCCCAATGCTATAAAAATAAAAATGTATGCTTGTTAACATTTATACACTGAGCTGACATGAACGGTATTTTCTTTATATGAAAGACGTTTTAAATGTATTGTTCTTTGTTCATGTTAGTAAATACATTAACTAACACAACCTTATTGTAAAGCGTTACCATCTTCAGAAAGACAGATAATAACTAACTAAATAACTAAACTATGCTTCAACCAACACAGTCTCCAAAATACAATTCTGTTTACAAAGTTTACAAAATACAATTTTTAAAGTGGCTGCAGTAAAAAAATCATAAAACATCACCCACAGCTAAGAATCACAAGTAAAATACATTACATCTGTTTAAGGTTTTATATGTTGAGAGAAACGCTTGAGGTAAAAGCTGGCACCGGGGACAAAAAATTTAATGTAAAACACTAAAAATATCTATATCAGTCTAGCAGTTAAATACATGTTTTATTTTCAAACACCAGGTGAGTATCCTACAAAATCAATAATGAGGTTTGCCACTCCAATTCATTGTGAATGAATGACTTGACTTTCACAATAGTGAAAACTCCTGCTATACATCTGACATTGCACCTTCACTTTGCAGGTCTGCATGCTAAATATTTAGTTGTTTTTGTCTTTTTGCATAAAGTACATCTATTGTGTTTAGCATTACTGCAGCAAAACTGAGCACCTGTGACAGTGGAACATCAAGAAAATGTGTAGAATATATGATTGGATTCTCTCTCACAAACACAACAGTTACACCTTGACATGTTCAGACCTATTTGACTTATTATAGCCTATAACTTAAATAATACAACAGTAATTTGTTATTCCATTACTTTTAGTATCATTAAAATTGCATGTTCACATGGGTCCTACAATGATGGCTCACATTTGTGAATGTAGGACTATTCACCTAGTAAATAAATTTCACTATTACATTGGTCTTTAAAAAAATGTCACATTAAGTATTCACATAAGTTATGTTATTAATTACTTGTGTCATCCCAGAGACCTGTTCATCTTCAGAACACAAACTAGAATATTTTAGATGAAATGCTCCTCATCCTCTACAGACAGCAATGGTCCCGAGATGGTCATAGTCCAGATAAGGCACAAAAAACATTGTCAAAACATTCCATGTGACTTCAGTAGTTCAACTGAGAACATGCCAAGCTACAACAACACTTTAGTGAGGCAAAACAAAACAGTAAATACAAAATTGTTTGCGTATATCTCTCCCACATTAGATTAGCGTGTGTGTTTACTACGAGCAGTAAGCGCACACCCTAACCTGTTGTGTGTTTACTACGAGCAGTAAGCGCACACCCTGACCTGTTGTGGCAGAGGCAAACAAGTTATTTTTACAGTACTTTTGATGCACAAATGTGTTTGAGTTTTGTATGATTACAGTTGAACCACTGAAGATAGAAGCAATGTTTTGACAAAGTTTTTAGTTCCTTTTCTGGACTTTGAACATCTTGGGACCCTTGCTGTACATGGAGAAAGAGAAAACTATAGCTTCATGGCAAATGAGTCAAATATCACATCGAAATCACCAAAACAGGCACAAACCAATGTTTAGTTTGGAGAGAGAGGGGAAAAAGAAAAAACATTTGCAAATTCTAAAAATAACTTTTCTCTGTAATTTTAACACAAATTTCACTAACAGGTGCTGTTATTTTGCTCCAGTGACACCTTCAGAGAACACCGTAGTCAGACATCCATAGAAAAGCAGAGAGTTTGGTGTGGTGTAGCAGAACTGCAATAGACGTCTGTCCAGGCTGACACTGGTTTAGGCCATCGGTATGTCCTTGATACCCTCAACTGGAGCTTCCAGAAAACCTGCAATAAATGAAATACTAGGTTACAACCAAGTTGGTATCTGCTATTATACAAAGTGAAATTCAAACTCAAATTTATTTTTAATTGAATCCAAATTTGTCCTATAAAATCGTCACATTCAATAATTTTGACTCATCCATCTGAATATTCCTACTTCACTGATCTTGTTTGGGTTTCATTTACATTTAATTTGATAAGATTAATGATGCAAAATTTCTATTTTTAAATTGAACGCACATACAAACCACACACAATTAGGTACTGCTACGAGTAAACCGCAGTATACAAGAGAGACAAACAGACACAAAGGAAAACAAAACACACACAAGAACATAGTATAACAATCAATAAAGAAACGAGGACAAAGCTGGTTTGTGAACACAGGCAATTATAAACAGAACATTATTTACAGACCAAAGAAAAAAGAAACTTGACATAAAATGAACTTAGCAAACTTACATACGGGCAAAGCCTTTTCCATTCCATGCTGTGTAGTGCGCCTCTAGTTAGGAGAACATATCTAAAGTAAAAGGAAACAACAACAGTAGTTCACTTTATAATATTTATTATATTGCATGTTTAATATATTATTGATAACATTGCTCAGTAAAAACTTAAGGTTATTTGATAACTGTTTCTCAAAGTCACAATGTGTAGCCAGCTTTTTTTAGGATAATTCCTATAGTCATACATAAGATTTATCAAGAGGAATTTGCAACAAGCAGACAAAAAGGTTGAGAAGAAAAAATATTAACTATAAGATTCTCGAAGAACTAAGAGAAGTGAAGAATTAGGCGTGATATCATCAGGAAGCCTTTAGTTATTGCCGGTGCCAGCATTTTCCAGAATTCAGATTTCAGATTCTCGAAAAAATTACTTGGCTGCAGTAAAGAATCATGAAACATTCACCACATCTAATAATTACAAGTTGTTGTAAACCATTACACGTACTGTAAAAGCTGTTTAAAGTTTTTTAGACAAACAGGTTGAGAGAAACTCTAGGAGCAGCCCTTTTGCAAAAGCCTGCATGTAGGACAGAGAAAAGGGATAGTTCAAAATATACAGTAAATAGTAAATTTTCAATTTTGGGTGAACTATCCCTTTCAGTTTGAAAACACCAGAATTTTTAGGTAGACCCTTTTCACAAGACAGTTGATGCATTTCATTTGTCATCTTAATCCTCAAGTTTTTAATATTTAGATTTTTTTAAATAGCATGTTTATTTGTTTTTATGACTTCTCAATGTTTATTTGTTTTTAAGACTTCTGAATGACATCACATGTACTGCTGCTACACATATATCAGTATTTTTTTAAGAATACAAATTTCACTGTAACGGGTGCTGTTGTTTTGCTCCAGTAATACCTTGAGAGAACACTGTAGTAGTCAGACATCCATACAAATCATTGGCATGATGTAGAACTGCAGTCTGTCCTGGCTGACAGGTTTAGGCCATCTGCATGCTCTTCATGCCCTCAACTGGACCTTCTAGAAAACCTAGAAAGTTAAAACACATTACACCTCTTATCTGCTACTGTACAAAGTGTAATTCAAGCATTCATTTCTGACTAAATACATATTTGTCCCATAATATTGTCACATAGCATAACCTCGCAACATAATATCACAATAATAATATCAATATAACAATATAATATCACACAACATAGCCTAACAATCAATAAACAAACAGATTAGAAAGAGAATATCACCAACCAAAGCACCAAGATTTTTAACAGATAACTTAGTAAACTTACATATGGACAAAGCCTTTTCCATTCAATGCAGTGCAAGTTAGAGCGTCTCTGGAGTAAGTTACATCTCTACAAGTAAACAACATAGAGGTAAAGTTGGTTTTATATTCGGATATTCAGACATTCTCCTTAATAATATAATTTCAGAAAAGTATTCTTTGCAAATTCTAAATAGGGAAATCATATTAGCAGCAAATGACTATCAAAGTACAACATTGTTCACAGTCAATTAGATAGTGTTAATGTTGTTTTGAAGTCATACTTGCATGCTAATTCCGATCGAATATTCAAAGTAACATGGTAAACAATGTAGAGACTTCTAAATGAACGAATGTGCGAATATAAAACCAACTTTACCTCAATGTAAACAACAACAGAACAGTGAAACGACAGCAGTTCACTTTGTAGTAACAATACAGCGTATAAAAAAGATATTGTCTTATAACGTTGCTCAGTAACTTTAAACCGCGTTTGGAGTTTATCGATTTGAATTTGCCAATTAAAACAGGTAAAAACACTAATTTAGACTTAAGTTAAACATGTAGCATTAGCTCGAGATTAGCTGCTGCGTCACCGGAGCGCAAACAAGACTAAAAAACAAACTGGAAAGTTTTAAATGCTTCAAAATTCGAAACACTACAACTCAAAAGTCACCTTCAAGATTAACTGTGTGTAAAACAAGACTGGGGATAAATAAAACATGTAAAGCATCGAAAAACATGCTTACCTCTGAATTCTGTTGCACTGCAGGTGTCCGTAATTACGATTCAAACTTCCCATGAAGCGCTGCGCGTGGCCGCGTGCGCCGAGTCCTCCGATGATACCATGGTAACCACCAAAAACGTTGTTGAAAATAGGGTGAAGCCACGACGTTAATTCAACATACAGATCACGATTAAAAAATGTCAACGTTGACTTGTTTAATGATTTCTGTAACTTTTTTCAACCATTTATCATTCAACATTGTTTCAACTTTGAAACAACAACTGACGTATTTTCAACCGCATTTCAACGTTGAAGCCTGGTCATATGCAGGAAGTTTTTCAACCGTTGAACATTAAACGTTGTATCAACATTATTTCAACGTTAAAAACACACCTGACCTTATTTCAACCATATTTCAACGTTGAAGGTCGGTCGTGTGCCGGCTGGGTAAGCACAGAATTTAGAGTTTTTGGAAAATTTGCAGTAGGGATACATTCAGAATTCATTAATAATTGCATTAACTGTTATTTATTATTATTTTTTGGTTATGATGGTAAAAAGATACGCAATAATATGCAATTCTTTGCAAGACGACACAAACATGTAGCAAAGTGTGTGTGTTTTTTTTCCTGATTAATTACTTCTTGCTAATCTAGCATGGACAGAACTAGCAATTTCATACCCATAACATTCAAAGACACCCTTTCCAATGTGCTTCATGCATGTTAGCCGTTTGACAGGAGATCACCAGAGATCACAGCAAAACTCAAAAGCTGTTAGATCCCAAGTGCCACAAACACAGCTTTTCAAACACTCCTCCAGGATCAGCTTAGACATGCTGCTCACAGCGGAGGAGACCTTGAACGAGCCTGACGTTACTGAGTTTAGACCCTGGAGAAAAGATGTCAACACACTGTCCTGCAGACCACAATTGGTGGGGTAATTTATTCTAAGGCTTCATGCTAGAGAGCTGTGGTTGAAATATTATGCTGACATGAGCCTGTAATATTAGATCTACACTGCAAGGGAAATGTACTGCATATAAATCAGATGTATCTTAAGAGTAAAAGGAGTTAAATTGGTATGCATTTTTCAGTTATTCAATCTGCACATCTCAGCTTTGGAGTGTTTTAGCGCTGGAAACTACTAGATGTGAAACATATTTTAATTTGCTTTACAAAGGATTCAAAGTGGGATCATTTTAATATGTGACACCTCTGTAACACCTTTCTGCATTAATTGCCGGTCGAGATTCATATCAAGTTTAAATCATTGACTATGTTTACATGGACATCAGTAATCAAATTATTTGCCTTAATCTTAATATGACAATAATATGATTAAGGTGTTTACTTGAGCTGCTTTTTGAATGTTAATTTCATGATCCCGTTTCAGATGCACATAATTCGATTAACATCATTGCGTCACCATGCTATCCACGTCTCCTCTGGAGTTTCAAGTAATTTCAGGTGCTTCATTTTTTAATTTTTTGACTTTAACAGCAGTTCGAAAGTTTCACTTTTATCATGCGCCCCTGTGACAAACCGAGGCATTGGATGCGAGTATGAAGTAAAGACTGGTGTTTTAATGGAATTTGATACCGCACGCCGAATGGAAAAAAAAAACCTCCGCATTTTGCAATGTGGTGTCTGTGGTCCTTAACTGACTAGGTAGGTGCAGAGAATAGTGTCAAACAGCCGTGTGTGTAGAATATCCTGTCTCAAAATGCGGTGAAAAGTCCTTCATGACAGTAATAGTTTGATTAAGGTGTTGACATTATACTGAACTTCAATAATGCAACTAAAATTGGCATACTCCACATGTCTTAATTCGATTTCTGTTTATTTTGATTATGACTTTAGTCAGATTAAAACCTGGTTTATACTTCTGTGTCGAGTGATCGGTGTGACCCATGGCGCATGCCTTGCGTGTTGTCATGCATTTATACTTCAGCGCGCTGTTTGTGTTGCTCTGCAATAACACTCCTGAAACACTAGCTGGCAGTAGATTTTTATGTTCCTTTGTGTCGAGTTTCTTTGCTGGTGTTTTGTTTTTTCTGAACGCTACCTTAATGTAGAAGTTGCTTAAACTCGCTCATTTTGAGGCGGGAACCGGCGGATGTGCAACAACTTTAATCAAAAGGTAAACACAAAGCAAAACTTTCCATCTGAAGCTCCTTCACGGGACTCGACACTTGTAAACACTCTTTTCAACGGGTTTGCTTGGGTCTTGTCCCTGTATCCACACTCGTCAGCGCTACTAATCCGACCAATCACAGGGCTTGCGCTACTCGTCGTTGCATTTTTTGAGAGGTGTGCATCAGCGACGGCCACAGCGAGGGCTATGCGATCATGCGAAGGCTGCCCCGAAGCATACGCATGCGCATGACGCAGAAGTATAAATCAACCTTAAGGTAATTAAAAATTGCTGTTTACATGGTTGACTCTTAATCAGAGTATTGTCCTAATCGTATTAAAATCTTGGTGTATATGTAAACGTACTTAGTGATGCTTACTTAAAGAAAAGCCAACAATTCCTTGTATAATTAGTGCTACTTTTTGGGTTTTGCCTCTTCTTGTTGAATCACTAAATGCCTCCTCAATTGTAAGTTGTTCTAGTCCATTGGTCTCAAACTCAATTCCTGAGGGCTGCAGCTCTGCATAGTTTAGCTCCAACCACCTCATACTCACACCTGCTTAATCCACTTGTTAAGTTGTGACACATCGTTGGCGTGTGGAATACTGTTTCCGGGTCCAATTTGAATTAAGAAAATATTCGTTTATGGACACTTTTTAGTCCTATCACACATTAAAGTGAATTTTATATAAAATCATGGTGTACACAACAGTCTCTGGACTTGCTGCATCACAAATACCAAAATGTTTACAATTTATAAAAAATGAATTACTTTCTCCCTGGGTTCGCGTGGGTTTCCTCCGGGTGCTCCGGTTTCCCCCACAGTCCAAAGACATGCAGTACAGGTGAATTGGGTAAGCTAAAATTGTCCATAGTGTATGAGTGTGAATGTGTGTGTGGAAGTTCCCAGAGATGGGTTGCGGCTGGAAGGGCATCCGCTGCGTAAAATCGTGCTGGATAAGTTGGCGGTTCATTCCGCTGTGGCGACCCCGCAAGGGACAAAGCCGACAAGAAAATGAATGAATGAATGAATTACTTTCTGGCCATCGGATATTAGGCATGTATATATATATATATATATATATATTGCGATCGTGATTTTCCAAAGTGTTACAGTGCTTTTTAAACGTTTATTATTACCATTTGATGAGTCTCCCCATACAGTTTAATAGTGCGTTTGGACCCGTGACGTCACACTTAACAAGCGGATTGTTTCTAGTAGTTTTAAACACCTTGATTAATTGGATCAGCTGTGTTTGATTAGGGTTGGAGCAAAACTGTGCAGAGCTTCGACCCTCCAGGAATCGAGTTAGAGATCTATGCTCTAGACAAAAGCGTCTGCTAAATGACTAAATGTAAATCTTATATAAAATGTGCAATTTCTGTACCACTTTAGCAAAACCAAATGATACCGTTTTTTTTTTCAAATTGTAATTTTAGTTTTATTTTATACTATATAGTCAATCATTTAAATATAATTTCATTGTTATGGTTTCAGTTTTAATTTGAATTAATTTTTAGCAGTTTTTAGGACAATGCTTGATTAACATGATGCCAACTAATGCAACTGATGCGATAGTTCCATTCATACTACTTACATTCGTACTGTATAGAACGTACTTTTCTAATGATCGAGTAGTACATTCAAATGCAGTACCTACTGAGTAGTAGGCGATTTCGGACACAGCCATACACTACGACCAATTTAGTTAATCCAATTCACCTGTACCGCATGTTTTTGGACTGTGGGGAAAACCAGAGCACCCTGAGGAAACCCACGTGAACATTGGGGAGAACATGCAAACTCCACACAGAAATGCCAACTGGCCCAGTTGGGACTTGAACCAGCGACATCCCAGTTAAAAACATTCATTAGACATGTACAAAAGTAAAGAAAAAGTAATCAGTAACATTGATAAAGTAACTTTCCTAACTAAGTAATCTTTTGCGGCTCTTTGAATGAATTCAGCCACATGATACTAAAAGCAGTCTAATCAAATGGACTTTCAACTACCTCTGAAAGTGGTTGAAAGTGGACATCTAAAACATTTTAGACCCAATTTATGCATGTATTAAAAGTCCAATTACCTGAATGATGAAAACACATTTCAAGGTAAACAGTTCTGTTGTTGTGATCTTCTAGATGTCCAAAGCACTTACTGTATACTCCAAATCTTGTGTCTTTTCTTTGATGTAGCTTTTTAATATGTCATTTTATTGAGTGTCAATTGACAGATTAATGAATTTATTGAAAACAAATATGTATGATGTATGATATGTATGAACATAGCACTGTCATGAAAGACAGATCAAACATATGTGCTGTATTTAGAGGAGACAGGAAACCGTCCTGAATGGGTTTAGGGGACAGAGAAACCCTGCAATTGTCCGATACAGGGGGAAATGCCTGTGAACAGGAGTTCCCCTGGTCTCTCTCTTCCACATGAAGTCATATTGTCTGTCGGTGGCCTTGTAGAGGAACTAAACTACTGATCTTCATTTCACATGCAGGACAATAGTACTGCATTTGCTAGGAATTGTGCAGGAAATAATGACTATACACTGCTGTTTCCTGACCACTCAATGCTGTGATGGCATTACTTTGAGGTTTAACCTACTTTATAGGCGTAACAACTTGTGTTTGATATGTTTTAAACAAGGGATGAGAGGTTGGAAGATCACAAAAAATGAATTAAACAAAATTATAATAAAATACATCTGCAATAAGGGCGTCACTGTGGCGCAGTAGGTAGTGCTATCGCCTCACAGCAAGAAGGTCGCTGGTTCGAGCTTGGCTGGGTCAGTTGGCATTTCTGTGTGGAGTTTCTTCTGAGTGCTCCGGCTTCCCCCACAAGTCCAAAGACATGCGGTACAGGTGAATTGGGTAAGCTAAAATTGTTCGTAGTGTATGAGTGAGAGTGTATGGGTGTTCCTCAGTGATGGGTTGCAGCTGGAAGGGCATCCGCTGTGTAAAACATATGCTGGATAAGTTGGCGGTTCATTCCACTGTGGCGACCCCAAATTAATAAAGGTACTAAGCCGAAAAGAAAATGAATGAATGAACATCTGCAATTATATAAGCAGCAATTATTAGGATTAATTGAACTTTTTCATATTTATATTCAAAATTGTATTTGAAAAACAATGTATTTTTTATTTAACAAACCTATAACCACCTAAATCAATGTGTACAAAATTAATTTTTAGTAATTGCAGGTCAATTGCCATAGAAATACAGCATATTTCAGCTTTATAATAGGCAATGGTTTCACCAATGGAATCACATGTTGCATGTGCTCATGAATTTCCACTTTATTATAGCTGTCCAAATGCAAAAGTTCATGTTTTTTAATAAGTATTGATCTAGGCAGTCCAGAAATTTGTGCAATGCTGGCTTCGTTGACATTTAACAGAAACGTAGAACTACTTTGCATCAGGGTTTTTTTAAATTAATGTCAGATATTTAATGAAAGGTATGATTGACAGCAGTGGTTCTTTAGAGTTGTTCAGAATGAGCAAATATGTTTTTCATTCTTTCATCCATTCATTCATTCAATTATTCATTCATTTATTAATTTTCCTTTGGCTTAGTCCCTGATTATCTGGAGTTGTCACCATGGAATGAACCACCAACTATTCCAGCATATGTTTTATGCAGCAGATGCGTATAGATGAATATTTTGTGCATGCAACATGACAAGGTGTACAACTCAGTAGTGTAAAGCTCAGAAGTTTTCTTTTTAAATTTTTCAGCACTCTTGAAATGGATCGTCCTCCTATAATTTTGTCTAATAGGTGGCAGCCATGCTTTTGAGCTTTGCCAATGCCTTCATCCACTGTTTATGGATTGCTCAATGGATAAAGACACAAAATGGCAAATCTCAAATCAACAAATGGTTCTAAAGTCAGTCTTTATATGTATTCTTTCATTTATTTCACCACCATGTGGAACATTTTACATACAGACCCTATATAGTGTAGTGGATTCTGATTGGCTGTCAATGTTTTTGTCGTTCACTAAGTAAAAAAGTTCTATAAGAGATTCCAGTGATGGTTTCTTCCACGCAGTGGTGTGGACTTCTCTATACTTGTATAGATGATTATGAAAACTTTATAGTTATTGTTGTCATTCAACGTTGGCAACGCGGTGGCTCAGTGGTTAGCGCTCTCACCTCACAGCAAGAAGGTCGCTGGTTTGAGTCCCGGCTGGGTCAGTTGGCATTTCTGTGTGGAGTTTGATGTTCTCCCCGTGTTGGCGTGGGTTTCCTCTGGGTGCTCCGGTTTCCCCACAATCCAAAGACATGCGCTATAGGTGAATTGAATAAACTAAATTGACCGTAGTGTATGTGCGTGAATGACTGTGCATGGATGTTTCCCAGTACTGGATTGCAGCTGGAAGGGCATTCGCTGTGTAACGAAGGAAAATGAATGAATGTTGTCATTCATTTAGGCATTCACATTGAAATGCTTAACTAAACAGATCTAATTATCTTCCTTTTTCTCTTTTCAGGTGTATCTCATCAATGTGACATATTCTGACTCCACATCCCACATCATCTACAGAAGATACAGTAAATTCTTTGACCTTCAGGTATTCTTGCTTAAGTTTAAAGTCCTTGTGAAGTCAAAATTTACATTGTTTGTTGTACTAGCTCAAATTGTTATTCTTTAGGTGAACAATGAATCAATGCAAGTTAAAATTAAATGTTTGTTTTAGTAATCTTTAATCAAAGTCTGAACATTTGCTTCTGCGTTTGGAGTGGTGGTGCCTCTCTGTTTATGTCAGTTTGACAGCTTCAGCCACAATATTCTTAGCCACGCCCCTCTTACCGTTGGTTTGCTGCAAGGGAGTGACATGCAACAGGAAAGCCCCGCCCCTTACTCAATATTCAGTTTAATAAAAGTCTTAGCAATTTTTACGCCGACTTTAACAGCTGAACAATCTAATTTCTTTCATTTTTAAATGATTTATTCAGGAATTCACTTCAAAACTGAGTTTAACACTTATTATAGAAGTTAGGCTTACACTAGCATACCTATTCCTTTCAGTTTCTAACTTTTATTTAACTTTATAACCACCACACATTAATAACTGTGCATTTTTTATTCCCAAAGCAGTAGCAAGTTTAATACTAAGGAGAAGTAAGAATTTTATATGAGCCTAATGCTGTTTAATGTAGCGTGCACTACTGGCCTCAGTGGCCGAGGGGTTGTGCTGAATGACATTTATGGGTGTATTTTACAAATGGAAGTCTAACTGTGTGACAAAGCTCTCTGGACACCTTGGCCAGTAACAGTATTTGCTTTGGAAGCAGAATGGAGGAAAGGCTTCGGGTGCAGCGGGGCCCTTCTGTAAAGTCTGGGAAGAAAGAGCATGTGTGTGTTTGGGGTGTGAGGAGGACGTATTGGGTTGAGATGACTGTGCACATTTAGTTGCAGTGTAAGCATGTTTCTTTGAACATATCTGTGCAGTTGGTACAGTCGGACTTTTAATAGTTTTTTTTGTAGAGACAGTTGAAGTCAAAATTATTAGCCCTCCTGTGACACATATTTCCCAAATGATGTTTAGCAGAGCAAGGAAATTTTCACAGTATTTCCTAAAAATATTTTTTTCTTCTGGAGAAAGTCGTATTTGTTTTATTTCAGCTAGAATAAAAGCAGTTTTTAATTTTTTTAAACCATTTTAAGGTCAATATTATTAGCCCTCTTAAGCAATAAGCAATATTTTTTTTAGATTTTCCACAGAACAAACCATTATTATACAACGATTTGCCTAATTAACCTACACTCTCAGAAAAAATGGTACAGTACAATGTTGTACCAAAGAAGGTTTACCTTTTTATGGAACAGAATTGTACCTTAAGACAAAGAAACAAATTTCTACCATTGCAGTTTGTACCTTTAAGGACATGATTTGTACCATGGGAAACCAAAATGTACCTTTGGTTTTTAAAACCTGCAGATACAATATTGTTCCTTCATCAAAGGTACAAGTGTGATCCCTGAAGGTACCACTACAGTGACAAGACACTTGTACCTTAACAGTGTCAAATGTGTTCCTTCCAAAACTATTTAAAGACATTTTGCTATATCCAAAATGTGTCAATTTATTTTCAGTAAATATAAAACATTAAATACACTTTAAACAATGTTTCAACTTACACAAGCTTCTTTTTGTGTAAATGCACCTTTTCCATTTACAATAAAGAATAAAAAATACTTCAACATAAGTCAAAAGATCTATTTTTTGCTAAACATTTCACAAGACTTTTCACAGAAAATGTTACAGAAACACATTCTCCCATTACAATAGAAAACATTTTCTCTCTCCAATTTTCACACAAAACCTTTGTAATCACTTACAAGTTAATTTAATATACTTATTTTATTATACTTAATATACTTATTTTATTTTTGTAACAAGATATGCACAATGTTTGATTAGTTTTACAATAATAAAATGTCTGCATGAACACTTTGAATATGCAGGACTTTTGCCAGCTCACATGCGTAGTGGAAAGCAAACGCCAAAATGTGCGGATATCAATAATGAAAATGCATTTATCAGAAAATGCTTACCAAATGTTTATTAAATGCCTTAAATGTTTAGTTTATAATACCTATAGTTTTGGGTTACCAGTTGTTTTGTATTATAGAAATTAATTAATGTTTATGAGTTTCTTTAAACATGCTTTTAAATGATGATTCATGTTTTAATATGGGAATTATTCATAAATCACTTTGCCTTTCCAGTAATATTTATTTTCATAGATATTGTAATAAAGAAGAAGTTGTCCAACACTTTTGTACCTTTTTTATGAGAACAATTGTGTACCTTCATTTCAACTGTAAAGGTACAGAACAGTATCATAAGAGGTCTTTTCTGTGCCATATAAGGTACAATTTTTTCAAAGGTACAAAACTGTTCCTTATAAAACATTATTTGTACCGTGTACCTTTTTTCTGAGAGTGTGGAGTCTTTAGGTACTAATATCTATTTTTAAGATGGTACACTCTCAGAAATAAAGCGGTCACTGGGGCGGTACCCTTTCAAAAGGAACATCTTTGTACTTTTTAGCTACAATATGGAGTTTTTAGGTACTAATATCTATAATTAAAATGGTACACTCTCAGAAATAACGCGGTCACTGGGGCGGTACCCTTTCAAAAGGAACATCTTTGTACTTTTTAGCTACAATATTGAGTCTTTAAGTACTAATATCTACTTTTAAGATGGTACACTCTCAGAAATAAATACTTAAATACTTTTAAGTTACCATGTAGACACTTTAGGTACTAATATGTTCCCTTTACATAAATAAAGTGTACCTTTTGATAGGGTATATTTCCATTGACAGCTTTTGTACCCTTGATTCTGAGAGTGTAATGAGTATGTATGAATCTATATCATTATATTTTACCATCACTGTACCATAATATACTATTCCTCAGTAAAAACTTGCTAGCGAGAGATATATTTCTGTGTGCACTGTAAAAAATGCTGGTTTCCACACAATCAATTTGTGTTGGGACAACTCGAAGGAATTAAACTTATTAGTTTTTACAATTTTAGGTGGATTGAACATAAAACAATTAAGTTGCCCACCCCAA
Source organism: Danio kyathit (assembly GCA_903798195.1). Classification (NCBI taxonomy): domain Eukaryota; kingdom Metazoa; phylum Chordata; class Actinopteri; order Cypriniformes; family Danionidae; genus Danio; species Danio kyathit. The sequence continues at coordinate 58,915,081 of LR812519.1, forward strand.
AAAAAAACCAAAACAAAATCTCAATAATTGTTTTGTTTTAGCTCATTTTAAATAAGTAGTTTGAACAAAAAGCAAACATCATTTTTTGAGTGTGTGAACCCCCATGGTTCTCCCACACGTCTACAGTGTGTTGAGTTGATTGCTCTTCTGTGTCAAAGACTTCAGTGTTTAACACAAGAGCCAATGGTGGCCGTGTTTTGCACAGGCCGGTGGGGTGAAGTCAAAGCCTCCATTGATGATAAGCTGAGAGGGCAACTCAACCAGTCAATCACTTCCCTCCTCTGGAGTTCCTGCATCCCATACGGAACAGTTGACAGGAACAATAACAAACATTAGGAAGAGGGATGTGCCTTTCAGAGGCGTCAGCAGATGTTTCAGATCATGCTAAGAATGTATAGAAGCAACGTTTCGGACTATGGTTTTAGTAGTTTAGAAATGTAGAGGTCAGAAAGATTTTGGAAGAAATGAATACTTGAGTGCAGCAGGGATGAACTAAAAAGATCAAAATTCACATGAAGATGTTACAGATAGTTATTTATTCTACTGTTTTCACCATTAAATGCTAAGTATTGTTATTTGAGCACAAAATAAGCATATTTACTTTTAATAGAATGATTATAATAGAACATAAACTGTATCCCACATAAAAATACTATGGTAATTTATAGTAAACAATATACTGTTTTGGCAACGCAGTGGCGCAGTAGGTAGTGCTGTTGCCTCACAGCAAGAACGTCGCTGGGTCGTAGGTTCGAACCTCGGCTGGGCTGGGTCAGTTGGCGTTTCTGTGTGGAGTTTGCATGTTCTCCCTGCGTTTGCGTGGGTTTTCTCCGGGTGCTCCGGTTTCCCCCACAGTCCAAAGACATGCAGTACAGGTGAATTGGGTAAGCTAAATTGTCCATAGTGTATGAGTGTGAATGTGTGTGTGGAAGTTCCCAGAGATGGGTTGCGGCTGGAAGGGCATCCGCTGCGTAAAATCGTGCTTGATAAGTTGGCGGTTCATTCCGCTGTGGCGACCCCGCAAGGGACAAAGCCGACAAGAAAATGAATGAATGAATATACTGTTTTTGTACTGTACCATAGTAAAATACTTGACTTATTCTGTTGTGGTAATTCTAAAGTACTGTGGTAATGCAACTATAAAACCAGTTACTGTACTAAGTTTTCTACACTTCATTTACAGTAGTAAAATCTGAAGTATACTGCATTATTTTTTACAGTTTTTATCAGTTAACTATAGTTAAGACTACACTGTAAAAAATGCATGGTTCTACACAATGGATTTGTGTTGGGACAACATGAAGGAATTAAGTTAACATTAGTTTTTTACAAAGTTAAGTGGATTGAACTTAAAACAATAAGGTTGTCCCCCCAAAAAGCTCTAGAATTGTGTTGTTTCAGCTCATTTTAAATAAGTAACAGCAAACAAACAGCAAACGTCATTTTCCGAGTGTTCACAATGTCATAGCATTCATCAACAAAGTCTTGTAAATGCTATAAAATATTCATGTAGTAAAGTTAGATGTTGATCTTGTTATCGGGAGGAAGTAGGTGGAGAACCGACAAAACTTTAAAGGTATTTATTAATAAGAGGGACGGCAGCTCCTCACGGAGAATACCTTCTAAACCAAAATAAACACAACATAACTGTCTAGGCCTGGACCTCTCTCCGCTTCCTTAGCCATCATTCCTCCTCTTATATTCCAGAGCTCCTTCCGTGGGATTCGAGGCCGGTGTGCGCCACAGGTGTTTCTTATTATTCACTTACGCGCCGGCCTCGTTCCATACCCATGGCTCTCGGCCCCACCCCCTCGCCACAATACAGTATAATACACTTTACTCTAGTATGGTTGAAAAAAACTATAGGATTTACTATAAATGAATGACAGTAGTATTTTCTAGAGTAGAATGATGCTCTGAACTTCCGACATATATCGGATTTTGAAGTTTGTTAAAGCTTTTACCAGCTTTTAAAAATTGTAATAGTACACTACCTAATAAAAGTCTTGTCATTGATCCCAGTAGTAAGAGCAACAAATAATAACTTGACTTCTAGTTGATTATTTGGAAAATTGGCAGAAGGTAGATTTTTCAGATGAATCATCTGTTGAACTGCATCCCAAACATCACAAATACTGCAGAAGACCTATTGGAACCCGCATAGATCACTCAAGTTTGGTGAAGAAAAAATCATGATTTGGGGTTACATTAAGTATGGGGATGTGCGAGAGATCTGCAGAGTGGATGACAACATCAACAGCCTGAGGTATCAATACATTTGTGCTGCCCATTACATTATAACACACAGGAGAGGGCAAATTCTTCAGCAGGATAGCGCTCCTTCTCATGCTTCAGCCTCCACATCAAAGTTTCTAAAAGCATAGAAGGTCAAGGTGCTCCAGGATTGGCCAGCCCAGTCACCAGAAATAAACATTATTGAGCATGTCTGGGATAAGATGAAGGAGGCATTGAAGATGAATCCAAAGAATCTTGATGAACTCTGGGAGTCTTGCAAAAACGCTTACTTTGCCATTCTAAATGACTTTATTAATAAGTTATTTGAGTCATTGCATAGATGCATGGCTGCAGTCCTGCAAGCTCATGGGAGTCATACACAATATTAATTCTTTTTCTACTGCACCATGACTTTTTATTCTATACTGTAAAGTATTTCTGTTAAGTGACAAGACTTTTGTCTAAGCAAAGTCAGACCTTACTGTCCTGATTAAATAATTAAAAATCAAGGCATGATCATATTTTATTTTGGTAAAATAAGCCTAATGTAGAGGCCTTTGCTTTTCTAAGAAGCCACTTCTGATACCAAATGATCAACTAGAAGTCAAGTTATTATTTGTTGTTAGTAAAACTTGGATAGGCGAAAAGACTTTTGTCAGGAAGTGTACTTCACAATATCCCATTGTACTGGATTTTTGATCAAACAAATAGATGCTTGGTGAGTATAGCACACTTCTTTTTAAAACATCAAAAAAGCAAACTTTTAAATATACATATCAATAGAAATATTGTGAACAGATTCAACACTTTCTGTTTATCTCAGACACAGTTGACTGGCAGACTCACATTATCCAATTTCCAAGTTGCTTTTGCAATGTTTTCATTACCTACTTGCATCATAGAGGTTGCTGCGAGAATAAAGCGCGGAAATGTTCTGTAGCAGTGTTTTAGAAAATCAGGGTATATAAACCATTTGGTAAATGTGTCTATGGTTGCCTTTGTTGTGAATTATGAATTCATAAGCTCCCATTATCTTTCAGTGTAACTGCCTCTGCTCTGCTGGTTAGCATTAGCATTGTGTGTGTAGGAGTTTATTCGAACTCCAAGTTAAACATTGGAACTGTGCTTAAAAGCTTCTCATGCGCACTGACAGCTGGTTAAACACTATTTGACCATTCTCTAATGCTCCACAGTTCATTTAAAATAAAATCATTTAGGTTGGCCAAGAATAAGGCCCTTCGTTTTCACTCTGCAAATTTTCTGTTAGCTGAGCCGAGGTTTTTAGTTATCCAAACACACAGACAGACTCAAATGCACAACGTCTACAAGTTCAGCCCTAATTGTAACTTAAGAATCAAATTCTGAACATCCTTTAATTTTGCCTTATAAACATTTACCATGTTAACTATAGTTCACAGTTAAATAACCTATCATGGTGCCAGTAGTTAGTGCAGTAGAGCTGTGGTTAGGGTTAGCATTTGGTAGTCTTTTAAAAAAAAAAATAAATAAATAAATGAGAGGAAAAGAATCACATCACAGAAAGGTTAATGAAGGCTTGCTACTCTGTTTTAAAGGCAGTCCACACCAATTTAATCTGCATTGACATTAGTAATGTAACTGCAGAAAGAGTAAGCCATTGTTTCGTTAATACATTAATTTAGTTTAGTGTAATGGCTAAAATAGTTTAAAATGAGTTTGGTTCACTACTGGTTTGTTTGGTCAGGAAAAAAATAGTCCTGGTTTATACTGTCGACTTAGCATAGAGATACAAAAACAAAATTAAAGCTGCAAGCAGCGATGAAAGGGACCTCGCACCCAGGCTCACGCGCTGCCTGGTGGCCTTAGGATGACAGAACAGAGGACAATAATAATTTAAGCCGATAAATATAGACCTTTTTCCTAGAACGCAGAATTAGCCATTATGCTTTGCGTGCATGCGCAAGGAGAATGCTTAGAACTTCCAGTCGGCAGCTGATGCGTGTAAACAGTCACATTTGGACAGCTTTGAAATGATAGTTTTAATCCATTTTACCTGCTTTTATCATCTTTGAACTAATACTGTTGTCGATCAGCGCCACCTCCTGGACTGATCATTTCAAAAATGTTATCTAATGGGATGATAAACATCTGCTGTGAGGCATTTTCCTCCTCCTGTCAGCAGGTGGCGCTATGACTGTGACTCATTATTGGCATGTAAATGTCTTCAGGAGTGGAATCTCATGAAACCTGTGAATTTTCAGGCAGATCAGACATTGTTTGGCTGAGTTATAAGTACTTCCTTCTCCATGGCGAAGCACTGCACTTTGTCAGTCCGCCATGCACACGCCCTTCGGTGAAAACTCTAGATCTTCACAATTCAGCATCACAAAGCCCTTTGGACTAAACTAGTGGAACATGGATTCGATGTTATAAAATTTGTAGGAGGAGTTTGTTACACTGTAAAAGATGTCATTTCCTGTTGCCAGCAGGTGGCGCTTTAACTGTAACTGGATATTGGCATGTAAACGTGTTCAGGTCAGGACTGTTATCAAACGTGGGAATTTGGAGGCAGATTGGACAATGCATGCCTGAGTTATAACAACTTCCTGTTTTGTGGCAAATCGTCAAAGTTTGAGGGGCCACTACGGACACGCCCTTCGCCGAAAAATTTAGATCTTCGCAATTTAACATCGTCAAGGCCTTTAGATGACAAAAGCCAATTTTGGTGTTTATCCGATTAAATCCCTTGGAGGAGTTTCTTAAAATACAACGCCTAGATAAGGTAAAAACAGCACTTTTTCGGCGGAGGAAGTTAAAAACATCTGACTTCCTGTTGGTTTTGAGATTTTGCTCCAAGAGACTTTTTTGTATGTTTTGGCATGTTTGAGGTGTGTGCCAATTTTCGTGTGTGTGCATGAAATATAGCTCGGGGGCCTGTCCGTCTAATGTGCATAGGTGGCGCTGTCGAGTCATTTTGCCACACCCACGTCCGAAGCCTATAACAAACGTAAATTTTCACCACTTCTGGGGCATGTGCAAGAGTTTTTCGGGCATGTTTAGACCCTCAAAATCACGATTCATTCCGGAGAAGAAGAAGAAGAAGATGAAATGGAGCAATTCCAATAGGGCCTACGCACCGTTTCGGTGCTCTGTCCTTAAAAAAGCTACATTTGACAGTGCTTCCCATATGTAGACTTTATTTGGACGGGGCCGTCCAGGTATTTGAACGGTCGCCCAAGTATTGGACATGTTTTTTTTTTTACTATTATTATCATCCTTTTACACTATTTTGTATCCGCCTAATATAACCAAACATCCGCAATCGATTAAGTAGTGGAAAATCTTCTCTCGTTTACCCGTTTCGTTTAGTGTGCACGAGACCTGTCAACACTCTCACAGACAGTCTCACATGCTCTGCAGACCCACAGAGATGCGCCATTTTGGCACTTAAAAAATTAAGGATGTTTTTAAATCTTATAAAATGCTTCCTAAAATTCTAAAAGGATACGGCTTTTGCTTTTTAAAGCTGTTGTTAATTGTACGCATAGTCGCAAGAGCACTTGAAATGGTGAAATGGTGTGTTTCAATCCAGCTACCACGTATATTTCAGATTTGTGGGAAGCACTGATTTGATGTTGTATATTGTGTGATATAATTTACATCTAAAACAACGTCTTTGTTCGTTAACATGTCTGTTATAATGTATGTGTGTACATTTAATATTTGATATATTTTTATCAGTTGAGAACTTCTGAATAGCTAATAAGCAGCTTTTCTGATGGTTGTATTGAACTCAAATGAACACCATTATGACTATAATGAGAAAAAAGACTCTGCATCCTGTTTGTGATTGTATCTTGTGACATCACATCCTGTTTTGGTTTGTTCGGATGTCTTTTTGTTGTCTTATAGTTTTAAGCTTTTGTTTCTTGAATAGCAAACACAGCTGAGCATGAATGGCAAGTAATGGGAAAAAAAATATTACATTAACATTTTAATAGTTTCACAAAACTTTGTTTGGAAGTGGGACTAAAACACATCTCAGTTTTATCCAAAACAGATCCAAAACAAAATCTCAAAACATTATGCAATTCTGAGGGTGCCTCACATAAGTGAGTGGGCTTGACAAACCACCTGTAGAAAGCACACTCTCCCTTTCATCGCACTGACAGGCTAACTAGCACATTTGAACCAGACACTTTCCTACAATCCCTCCATATCGCAAAAAAGAGAGAAAAAAAGCATTGTGCATTTATGAAGTGTGCTTCACACAGGTGAGTGGGCTTCACAAACCACCTGTAGAAACACTCTTCTCTCTATAAAAAAGCAAAACAAAACAAAAAAACACTCCCGCTTCTAACTCTAGCACTTAATTCTCTAAGCACTAGGAGTTCCTTTGTGTAATTTGCGCTTTTGTGTGTATTGCCTCTTCTTGTTGAATCGCTGAATGCCTCCTCAATTGTAAATTGCTTTGGACAAAACCATCTGCCGAATGACTATGTGTACATGTAGATGGTTTTATTCCTAGCAGAAGCTTGGAAATGAGACCCCCATTGAAAGAAATTCCTGAATATACCACCCAAACCTAACCTGTAAGCATAATTTGTGAGCAAAGTACAGTTTGGTAGCAAAGTTAGCTACAATGATCCTAAAAACTGCAATGGTGGTTTTGCCAATGGTTACGCATAGCGAAACTTTGATTATTATGCAAGGGCCACGGTTAGTTTTCATAAGGGGTGGGTGTATATTCTTGGACGTATATCAGGAAGCATGTATTGTTTGTACTTCTAGGTTCTTGTTTGAAGTTTCAGGTCTATTTTGTCCTCCCTGGTCTCTGCGGAGCAGCCACCCACAGAGCTTATGTATAGCTAACTCAAAGTAAAAACAAGGCCATTTTGAACTGCACTCCTATCACTTCTGTGATGTTTACAAGTACACGGAGGCTTGCATCTCTCTAAGAGGCTAGAGATTGTTTGTAGTGAATTCTTAAAGGAACACGTTTTTCTGAAAAAAGGCTCATTTTACATACTTTTAGAGTTGAACAGTTGAGTTTTATCATTTCTTGAATCCATTCCATAAACTTTTTTTGTGACAATTGGAATTAACGAGAAGAATTAAGTTCAGGTAACATTTCCAGGGTATATTTCTGAAACGTAATCCCTAATAAGGATGTGCAGGTACAGAATGCAGCATTGTGAGTTGAATGTTAAGAAGTGGGGTGTGTCTCATTGTCAAGTACACTGGCAGGGCTCCAGTGCTCTATACTGTATGCTCAGGTCTTCCTCGCCTGATCGCACAGCACTGCAGATTTCTGACATTTGCATAACTCGTGAGGCGACTCGTGCTTTTTGCACCCATGCTCTAAATTTTTGTTTTTAAACTACAGTATTTTTGTGTTTTGGAGAAATTAAGTAGAATGAATGATAAAAGTCAAAATCTGGGAAAATGGTAGCAAAGGCCGGCCTGACTGATGTAGGGAGAGATCCGGATGTTTATTTAATCATATAGAAAATTGCTATAGTCAACTAGTGAGTTTTCTTTCTTTTTTTTTTTTTTTTTTTTTTTTTACAACAGTACTTTAAAAGGCATGATTTTAGAGGAATACATTTTCTGAGGTGTTTTATCGTCCTGACAGCCATACAAATTCAGTGTGACTATATTCATTCATTCATTCATTCATTTTCGGCTTAGTCCCTTTATTAATCTGGGGTCGCCACAGCGGAATGTACTGCCAACTTATCCAGCATATGTTTTACGCAGCGGATGCCTTTCCAGCTGCAACCCATCTCTGGGAAACATCCATACACACTCATTCACACTCATACACCATACGGACAATTTAGCCTACCCAATTCACCTGTACCGCATATCTTTGGACTGTGGGGGAAACCGGAGCACCCGGAGGAAACCTATGCGAACATGAGTGTGACTACATATAGTATTTAAATCTTTATATGGTAATGTTTTATTTATTGTAATTATTATTATTATTTTTTAATATAAAGTTTTTATAATTAGGATTCATTTTTGTTAAAATGAAGAAATAATAATATTGAATCAAATAAATGCAATTGTCTATGTATTTTTATTTAAATATTTTTAAATTATATTTGTTGTATTAGTTTTTTTAATTTAATTTAATTTTATTTTATTTTATTTTATTTTATTTTATTTTATTTTATTTTATTTTATTTTATTTTATTTCATTTCATTTCATTTCATTTCATTTCATTTCATTTCATTTTATTTTATTTTATTTTATTTTATTTTATTTTATTTTATTTCATTTCATTTCATTTCATTTCATTTCATTTCATTTCATTTCATTTCATTCATTCATTCATTCATTTTTTTTTTTGCTTAGTCCCTTTATTAATCTGGGATCACTGGGAAACATCTATACATACTCATTCACACATACACTACGGACAATTTAGCTTACCCAATTCACCTATAGTGCATGTCTTTGGACTGTGGGGGGGAACCAGAGCTGTATTTGATGTTATTTAGAATTTTACACTTTTTGTGATATTATTATTGTTATTTATTATTATTATTATTACTATTATTATTATTTATTTATTTATTTATTTATTATTATAATTTTTTTATTAAAAATAAATGCAATTAATTTATTACCTAAAATTAAAATAAATAAAATCCTGTTCAAAAATCATGTTTTTTTTGTCTTAAATATTATCAAAATATTTAAAACATACTGCTAGTTAAACATAATATATTATATACTATATATTATAATATAAACATATTTAAATTAGCCCTATGTTTAACATTATTTTTATATAATATTTTAGGACATTTAAAAAATAATTTTGTAAAAAAAAAAATCTTTATTTTAACTTTATGCAATTACTTAATTACATTTATTTATTTATATATTTATTCATTCATTCATGTATTTATTTGTTTATTTATTATTTATTTATTTATTTATGTATATATTTGTTTATTCATTCATTCATGTATTTATTTGTTTATTTATTTATTTATTCATTCATTCATGTATGTATTTATTTATTTATTATTTATTTTTTTATGTATTTATTTGTTTATTCATTCATTCATGTATTTATTTATTATTTATTTCTTTGTTTATTTATTTTTAATTAAATATATTTTACTGCGACACGGTGGAGCAGTGGGTAGCACGTTCACCTCACAGCAAGAACGTCACTGGTTCGAGCCTCGGCTGGGTCAGTTGGCATATCTGCGTGGAGTTTGCATGTTCTCCCCATGTTTGCGTGGGTTTCCTCCGGGTGCTCCGGTTTCCCCCACAAGTCCAACGACATGCGCTATAGGTGAATAGGGTATGCTAAAAAATTGACCGTAGTGTTTGAGTGTGTGTGTGAAGGAGTGTGTATGGATGTTTCCCAATGATGGGTTGCAGCTGGAAGGGCATCCGCTGCGTAAAACATATGCTGGATAAGTTGGCGGTTCATTCCGCTTTGGCCACCTCAGATTAATAAAGGGACTAAGCTGAAAAGAAAATGAATGAATGAATAAATATATTTGCATACACACACAAACACACATTCCCTGTACAACCTGGTTCTCAGATTGCCTCTGCTCATGTACCCATCTGACTCTGGATGTTCTCCTCAATTATATTACATCTAGATTTGGGAAAGCGTAGGCAGTGCAGCCCGGCCCCATAATCCAAAATGGGTTTCCAGACCGCAAGGCACGGCAGGGAAGGCCACAGCTCCAGAAGTTTTATTTTTTCGGGCCGTTCAGGGACGCATGGCTCTCCTACTGTACTCATGTCTGTGTGAGAAGAAGGAGCCGGATTGTTAAAGCGGATAAAAGCCTGTTTCATGATCGAGCTGGAGTCGCAGTCAGGAAACGAACACCTCCACTTCACAGACACACTGGCCTTGTGCTCAAAGGGACAATGGAGGGTTTTGAGTCTGTGGTGAGCAGAGAAGTTGCCCTTGGCTGCTGATCTGAGGCCAGATTTGTGCAAGTCAAGGAAAGCAAGAGAGAGAGGGAGACTAAATTTAGTGTTTCACAGTTCAGTCCATTTAGACAGAGGTTTCCATCCTTATTCCAGTTACCGCTTTGTTTAACTCTTTAGTTTATTTCTGAGAGAAAAATAGAGAAACAATTGAATTTTTTAGGATTTGATGATAGAGTTAAGAAGAGGTTCGAGCTAAAAAAAAAACATTAATCAAATTATGTGGACATGATGAGTGTTGCTTGTTTTAATGATTTATTTCATTGTCTAGCGCAGAAATTCAATTGAAAATACTGGGGTAATATGAACTGTCATATTTTAAAGACATGGCGGGGGAAAATGGAATTTAATGCAGTGCTTCTTGTCTGATCTGAGACCCACTTCATATGGTATATCTAACAGGCAGTGATGATCGCTGATTTTTAAAGAAATCAGATAACGTGACAATTTTGTAATGGAAAGACAGGTCACTGGAAGCCGTTGGGCTGCCTGGCTAAAAATTAAATATCTGTGTGCAAATAGTCCATTGCATTTACAATAAATACATCTGATAATGCAATGAGTATCATCATTTATTTTCATATTAGTAAATCTTCATTTTTTTTTTACAAATACTTGTTTTAATATTTTTTTTCATTGTTTAAACTTATGCAATTTTATAATAAATGTCTAAATAAATTTATTTAAATTTAAGTCTTTTTATTGCTTTTTATTTCAGTTTTGTATTTACTTTCTTCTATTTAAGTGTCTTTTTATTAGCAATTTTCTTTTATTTTTTTATTTTATTATTTCAAATAAATGCAATTTTGTATATATTTTTCTTTAAATATATTTCTAAATATAGTTTTATTTTATTTTATTTTATTTTATTTTATTTTATTTTATTTTATTTTACAGAGCCATCATTTTATTTTATTTGATATTATTTAGATTTTTTTATACTAATTAAAAGGTATATTTTTACCAAATCCTTCCTTTTTGTTTTATTAAATTTCTTTGGTATTTTTTGGCAGCTTTTTATATTATTTTATTTTGTTTTATTGAATTTAATAAAAAAAAAATTATTATTAAAAAAGTTGTTGTTTACATTTTTATTTTATTTATTTATTTTTTATTTTGTTTATTTTATTTTTCTATTTTATTTTTTTTTTTTAATAAATCGATTTTTCTATGTATTTTTCTTTAAATATTTTTTAAATATATTTTTGTTGTATTTGTAATTAATTTAATTTAATTTAATTTTATTTTATTTTATTTTATTTTATTTTATTTTATTTTATTTTATTTTATTTTATTTTATTTTATTTTATTTTAAGAGCCATCATTTTATGTTATTTGATGTTATTTAGAATTTTTTATTCTAATTTAAAAGTATCTTTTTACCAAATACTTCCTTTTTGTTTTATTTTTATTTATTTATTTATTTATTATTTTTTGTTTATTATTATTTTATTTAATTAATTTTTATTTATTTATTATTTTTTTACTCAATTAAATACAAAAACAATTTTCCATGTATTTAATAAATTTTTAAATAATATTTTTGTTGTATTTGTATTTTTAATTTAATTTAATTTAATTTAATTTCTTTTTTTTATAGAGCCATCGTTTTATTTTATTTTATGTTATTTAGAATTTTTTGTTCTATTTTAAAGGTATCTTTTTAAATAATTCATTTTTGTTTTATTTAATTTTTTTGTATTTTTCTGACATCTATTTTATTTTATTTTATTTTATTTCATTTAGAATTTTTAAAAAGTATTTCAAAGGTGTCTTTTTAACCAATACTTCCTTTTAATTTAATTTAATTTAATTTAATTTAATTTAATTTAATTTAATTTAATTTAATTTAATTTAATTTAATTTAATTTTATTTTATTTTATTTTATTTTATTTTATTTTATTTTATTATTTTATTTTATTTTAAGTTCCCAAATAGTGTTTAAAAACTGTTAAACTCATTTTTACAACTGTTTTCCATAATTACTCCACCATAACGAAACATCCCAACCTAAGTGGAGTTTCTAAAACGAGGATATGGTATCTGTTTTTTGGCAGTGTGGTTGTGTTTGATCTGGCCATGTGCGCCAGTGTTGTGATGGTTTAGTAATGAAGTGGGACTCTTTTGATGTGTTTGCTGTTGTGGCTCCGGTCATGTTTGTGTGTCTGAATGTGGCTTTTATTGTGCATTTCTCTGTGTTTGTGCCAGACTGTGGGCTTCTGACCACCTCTCTGAAGTTGTTTGATGTTTTCTACACTTTGAGTCTGTATTGCAGCACTAACAAGCTTTGAGCTACATATGACTGAAACTAGCCTGTGAGCTATTAGAATAAAAAAAATTGTAGAACATTTCCTGTTCTGTCAGCACTGGCACCACCAGCAACATCTAAGCTGTTTTGGGACAGCTTGGAGACGACTGAGACTGAGATTATACATGTAAGAACTAACACAAGCTCCAGTGATCTGCTGAATTACATGCAATAATTGGTCAGGCCTTCATTTCTGTGTTGAGCGAAGGCAATCTTTTAATTGTTTAACACTCAGTTTTTTATAAACAGGCTCATTTTATAACTTCCCTAGAGTGAGTTTTACCATTTCTGAATCAATTCAGCTGATCTTCGGATCTGGCGGGAGCACTTTTAGCTTAGCTTAGCATAACTCATTGAATTGGATTAGACGAGGGGTGTCCAAACTCAGACCTGGAGGGCCGGTGTCCTGGAGAGTTTAGCTCCAACCCTAATCAAACACACCTGAAACAGCCAATTAAGCTCTTAGATACACTAGAAACGCCCTGGCAGGTGTGTTGAAGCAAGTTGGAGCTAAACTATGCAGGACACTGGCCCTTCAGGACCGAGTTTTGACACCCCTGGATTAGACCATTAGCATCTCGCTCAAAAATGACCAAATCATTTTGATAATTTTCCTAATTAAAGCTTGACTCTTCTGTAGTTTTCTAATGTATTTAGACCAAACCACAATGAAAAGTCATGGCTAGATATGGCTAGGAATAGTACTGTCATTCTGGAGTAATAATCAAGAAACTTTACTGCTTTATGGCAGCATTTATTACTTTACTGCTTTATTACGCAGCATCTGAACATTTGCTAAACTTCTTCAATAATACCAACTGTTCATGTTGAAAGTTACTTAGCATGGGGACAATTTTTTCATATTTAGTTTTTTAGGTAAATATTGGAGATGACTGAGACTTAGATTATACATGTAAGAACTAACACAAGCTCCAGTCATCTGCTGAATTACATGCAATAATTGGTCAGGCGTTCATTTCTGTGTTAAGGCGAAGACAATCTTTTAATTGTTTAATGATTAGTGAATATCTATGTTAAAGAAACACTCCGTTTTTTTTTAAAAAAACAGGCTCATTTTACAACTTCTTTTATAATACAACTTCCTAAATACTTCCTTTTTTATTTTATTTTATTTATTTTATTATATTAATTTTCTTTTCTTTACTTTTCTTTTCTTTTCTTGTTTTTTTTAAGTTCCCAAAAAGTGCTCAAAAACTGTTAAACCCATTTTTAAAACTGTTGTACAATCAGTCTCATGCTCTCCACTCCTCCATGACTGCCACAGGATCTGCTCTGGATACGGCCTGGTCCAAGATTATGGAGACCTCGGAATAAGGAAAAACAGACTAACATAAGCGTAAATGCTGTTCAAATTATAATGCCTTTTTGGGAAGTGTTCCCAGGTTTTTTTTCCGAGGTCAATGTATTTTTGTGCATGTCCCTGCTAAATAAATAAATTCAATTCAAATTTAAATTAAAATTCAATAGTCTTAAAATCTTAATATTTGTATCAATTGTTGTGGGAGTGGAAGAGAGCAAAGCCAGTATCAATACTAACCAAAAGCAAGATTTTGTCATTTCAAATAATTCAGTATCGATATTTATCAATATATCGATATTTTTGACAAAAATTGTAACATGTTTGAAATGTCAGGATGCACTTTCTCCCTCCCTGATACCTACCACACTCTGTTACTAGATGTTTTAGTCACTTGATAGGGTTGTTTAACTTGTGTGGCACAAATCTTGTGAATAAGCTTGGCCAGTATAAATTAACAAATCTCTCTTTGGTCTAAAAATTAAGTCAAACATTCACACACGACCTCAAAAGGAAGAGTGTGCATGGGTAGCTGTTTTTATTTTATTTTTTTGAACTTTTATTTTATTTTATTTTATTTTATTTTATTTTATTTTATTTTATTTTATTTATAGAACAATCATTTTATTTTATTGAATGTTATTTTAAATTTTTAATACTATTTTAAAAGTATTACTTTCAAATACTTCCTTTTTTATTTTATTTTATTTTATTTTGATTTGATTTGATTTGATTTGATTTGATTTGATTGATTTAATTTGATTTAATTTAGTTTTTTTAAGTTCCCAAAAAGTGCTCAAAACTGTTAAACCCATTTTTAAAACTGTTGTACAATCAGTCTCATGCTCTCCACTCCTCCATGACCGCCACAGCATCTGCTCAGGATACGGCCTGGTCCAAGATTATGGAGACCTCGGGATAAGGAAAAACAGACTAACATAAGCGTAAATGCTGTTCAAATTATAATGCCTTTTTGGGAAGTGTTCTCTGGTTATTTTTTTTTTTTCGAGGTCAATGTATTTTTGTGCATGTCCTTGCTAAATAAATAAATTCAATTCAAATTTAAATTTAAATTCAATAGTGTTAATATTTTTATTAATTGTAGGACTGGAAGAGAGCAAAGCCAGTATCAATACTAACCAAAAGCAAGATTTTGTCATTTCAAATAATTCAGTATCGATATTTATCAATATATCGATATTTTTGACAAAAATTGTAACATGTTTGAAATGTCAGGATGCACTTTCTCCCTCCCTGATACCTACCACACTCTGTTACTGGATGTTTTAGTCACTCGATAGGGTTGTTTAACTTGTGTGGCACAAATCTTGTGAATAAGGTCAGCCAGTATAAATAAACGAATCTCTCTTTGGTCTAAAAATCAAGCCAAACATTCACACACGACCTCAAAGGAAGGGTGTGCACGGGAAGCCCACGTTAAACTGAGTTAGTTGTAGAAGTCCTGAAAGGGAGGACTATGTTTGTTTAAACTCTTCCCTCTGGAGTTTTCACTATAAATTTACACAAACACTTCTGGCCGGGGATGGGCACGTCCCTCCGCGTTTGATCCCCTGCACTGAAGTTAGCCGGGTTGGCACAAAAACATGGAAATTATTCCGAGAGGCTCAGGATAATGAACGTGTCTGACTTTGAAGTGCTGTTTCTGTGTGTATGTAGTCATTGTGATGTACAGATGGAATATGTAATTTTGTCACTGGCAGGAGTTCGTGCAGTTTATATGTTCAGCGTGTGTGAAGTGTTGGTTTTTCTTGGGTGACCCAGATTTGCTGGGGTTTTCTCTGCACCTGGTCGCAGCAGACACACATACATACGGTCTCACACACTTACTTTGGGCACTGCCACTCTCCCGGGGGAAGTCCTTTGGCACACACTGAAATATACACACACATGTTCTCTTTCTCTTGCTCGCTGTTGTAGACATTCAGTAAGGCATGAACTAAGCTGCTTTTTCTCCTATTTTAGATGCTTTCGAGGTTTACTGTCTGCTTTTTTCAGTACTTAAGTTCACATACATGTTTGTCAGGATTTGTATGACCTTAACCTTTGAAATAAAGCAGATTAAAAAGGTACATTGTGTAAAAAAGGACATTGTGAGATGAACTTTAAGGTCATATTGTGAGAGTCGAAGTTACAGTATGTATAATGTAAAATAATGTTGAACAGTAACTGTTGATAGTCATAAGTATGAGATATAAAATGACATTGTGATGCAGTTACAAGATTCGGTGGTGGGTTGTGATATATACTGTATAGTGATACTGCAAGACATAAATTCACATTATGATATATAAAGTTGCATTTACAAAAATCTAAATAGTCAAATTGTGATATTCAAGGTTGTGTTATGAGATATGAAGTCACATTGTAAAATATGACTTGCAGTTACCCCAAGATTTAAAGTATTATTGTGAGATTTGAATTCACATTGTGATATAATGCAACATTGTGGTGAATGAAAGTCATATAGTAAAATGCAGGGCTCGAAATTGCGACTGTTTTAGTCGCATATGCGCCTGAAATTTTATCTATGCGATCTTAAAATATATTTGAGGGCATTTGTGCGATGGCATAAAATTGATGTCATGCGACTAGTTTTCACAGCAAAATGTTCACCACATGCGCGAAATTAGGAGGCATTCATGCATTAAGCATCTTTGCACCTAAAAACACCAAACGCAGCGCTCAAGAATGGTTTAAAACAGTTGACATGTCAACTTGCTGCAGTAAACAAAGCCCGCAGTGCTTGGCCCGCATTCTTCTTGTTGGCCCACTGCGCTAGAACAGAACGCGAATGGATTGGTTAATATCAGCTGTCAATCACTCAGTTCCGATGACAGGGAGCTACAGCCACGAAAATGTGATCTGGATCCTAGAGAATGAAAACAACACTGACAGATTTAGTTTTAGAAACCACCTAAAGTTACAAATAATGGCAGATCTGATTAGTGAGCATGTGCTGAATGTCAATCCAGCATTTACTCTTTTCGAAGAGTGGATAAAAGACTTCCAGTGTTTAAAGTCCGTTATGAAAATGACTAAAGCATTCACCGTAAAGCCGATGGGACGAGTTTTCAGGTAACAATGTTTGCCACTGAATCTACACATTTTAAGCACGAGATGTTCTAACGTTATTTAATCCTTCATTTAATCGTCACGATGCTGTCAGTCATGCGACTGACACCGCCTTCACCATCGCTAAAGAGCATACAGTCAAATACTCACATTTATTCGTCAGGTATGGCAACCAAAATTTAACGTCTGATAGACGTCATATAATGGTAACGTCCACACAACATCAAGCTGTAACATCATTACGTTGATATTTGGTTGATTTTAGGTTGGAACATTGGGTTCTGATGTCAACCCGATTTTCATTTCCAAATAAAATGCAATGTCCCCACAGCGTTGGGGTACAACATCAATCTGACGTCATGTTGACGTCCTGTGCCTGCTGGGTGTTTAAGGCCGTTTCGTTCATCATACAGTAAACATCTGTCATTTTCTCATCAGTGACATGCATCTAAACTGGGTCAATCCATGTAAAGATTTTGGGCATCTTCTTGGATACTTTTAATGCTTCCAAACAGTTTGCTGCAATTAGAAATCGCCCATGTCTTCAGGTAGTTCATTATGATGCGATTTACCTTCTTTGTGCGATTTGATTGGACAGGAATCACAGGACTGATTTTTCTAATCTCCATAGACAAGAAATAATAAAGTAGTGATGGCAGGTTGAAGGAAAGTAGTGGAATAAAAGTGCAGATACAGCACTAAAAATGTACTCAAGGCAAAGTAAAAGTACACATTTTTAAAAGTACTTAGTAAATTACAATTCCTGAGAAAAACTACTCAATTACAGTAGTTTGAGTATTTGTAATTTGTTACTTTACACCACTGGTAGGTAGACATGTGCAGCTCTTTTATTTATAATAAAATTAAAAGGTTTTAATTTTGGGCTTGTTCTTATTTTCGTTTTATAGTATCTAGCTAGATCTAGCATCAAAAATGAATGATGATTGTTCCCTCTGATTTCTTTCACAGGCACATAAATAAAATATGTACCAAATTAAACTATGTAATTACCGACTAGTTGTTCTGTTTGTTAAATCTGGTTGTCACCACCTGCTTTATAGTGCAGTTCATTCATTTATTCATTCATTTTCCTTTGGCTATTGATCCAATAAATTACTGAATCTTGTGTTCTTGATCTAAAAGTTAGAACTGGAATATGAAAAGTGACAATTTTGTCAAAAATTGTAAAACTCAATGTAGCAGTTATTAGTAGCAGCATTTGTATTTGTTAATTTCTTTTAATTTGAGGTGGAAGCAGCAGAGTGTGCAACCACAATTTGCCAAGATGTGCGCCAACCTGTTTTTTTTGCCGCATGCACCCTGTTACTTAACCAACGTCACACTGGTTATTTTATACAATTAAAGTTGTGATGAAATCAAAATGTACTCCTCTTGTTATAAACGATTTGTCTGTGCACTTCATTAGTTAGTAAAAATTAATTCGCCTTCAATGCGGCTTGGTGGCTCAGTGGTTAGCACTCACAGCAAGAAGGTTTCGGGTTCAAGTCCTCGCTGGACGAGTTGGCATTTCTGTGTGGAGTTTGCATCTTCTCCCCATGTTGTCGTGGGTTTCCTCTGGGTGCTCTGGTTTCCCCCACAGTCCAAAGACATGCGCTATAGATGAACTAAATTGACCGTAGTGTATGAGTGCGTGTATGAATGAGAGTGTATGGGTGTTTCCCATTACTGGGCTGCGGCTGGAAGGGCATCCGCTGCGTGAAACATATTCTGGAATAGTTGGCAGTTCATTCCGCCGTGGCGACCCTAATAAATAAGGGACTAAGCTGAAGGAAAATTAATAAATGAATAATTTGTCCTCACAATCGTTGATTAAATTGCATAGCATTTCCTCCCTCCTCGAAATGACTTTTCTTCATTTGTGGACACACGGAACTCCTTTAGGGCGGGGCTATCAGGGCGGGTCTCGTTTCTATTCTGAATTCGTCCATACATCAATTTTTCTCCATTTTGTTAGCAACTCCCATCTTCCAACCATCCAATCGGTTCCCAAAGCAAAATATTTTTCTCATTTCTCATTTCAGGACCATTTCAATTGGATGTACGTCACAATATGTGAAAAATGACAATCTTAGCCTCCATTTCATGCCGACTTCAAGACTAAACTAGTGCGTAGCAGCCTCCTGCAGTGCTGTCACTACCAAAGTCAATAGGAGTACAGCTCGCCCTCATTGTGTCTTCACAACCAAACCTGGACCAACACTGTACAGTATAACTGATCTGAGGTCAGCGTGGGGCTGTCATTGGGGTTTAAGCCAGATCTGACTCCTCAAATGGAGAGAGTGAGGGCTAAATCTGGGTGTGGGCAGAAGAGACTGCCAAAAAACTCCCTGTCCCTGCTGCTGGCTGCCCTACATATGCTGCTGAAATAGTCGGAATGGACTCCCAGAGTTACACTTGTGTGTGCCAGAGTGCTCTCTTTCTCTGTTTCAGTTCTTAATAGAACGTGTGTGTGTGTGTGTGTTACATCCGCACGAAGTAATGGAGGCAGGTCAGGAATACGTGATGTGTTTTGAAATGAGTGTGCCAGCGTGTGATTAGTTTTGAAATGGGTCTGCAAGTTGCATTAAACATCTCTGATGACACACGGAACGCTTGACAATCTGTCGTTTTGCAACACATTTTTTTTGAGGGTCACTTCAAGGACATTTTTGGATGTCTTCTTTGTTTGGTTGCAATTACAGATGACCTCAGATTGAGGTTGCAGTTTGAGGTGGTGCAAAAAAATGAGTGGTAAAAAGTGTGGTAAGGTGACCGAAGGTTTGGTTTGAACCATGCAATAGAGCTGCAGTTAGTCAGAGAACACGGCGTATTTAATGGAATACTGTGTTCAGAGATTATTTAGTGTGTGTGTGTGTGTTTGAATTACATAATGATGACAGAATTGGGCTATTCCTATAATTTGGTTCTAGTCTAACTGGTGATTGTGTGGAATGGAAGAACAATTTGTTCTGTTTGATTTATTTGAAGGTTTTAAACGCTTTCAGAATTATGCAGTATATGACAGTATGAGCCAATCAGAACCTGCTTGATGAAATGTAATTTTTTCATTGGAGGTTTGACGTAATGTTAATTGAAACAGTAAGACAGGGCGGGGTATAAAGTGGCTCCTCCTCTTTTCAAAAACAGCCAATAGTGTTCGTTCTGTCAGAGCTGTTGACAGTGTTGCCAGATTGGGCGGTTTTGAATTTGATTGTGTGGGTAAAAAACAACATTGGCGGGTTGACAAAATTTGGGCGGTTTTGAAACGTAAATTTTTTCATTTGTTGTCTTTTCTGCTTAGTCCCTTTATTAATCTGCGGTCGCCACAGCAGAATGGACCGCCAACTTATCCAGCACGTTTTTACACAGCGGATGCCCTTCCAGTCGCAACCCATCTCTGGGAAACATCCACACACACTCATTCACACTCATGCACAATGGCCTACCCAATTCACCTGTACCACATGTCTTTGGACTGTGGGGGTAACCGAAGCACTCGGAGGAAACCCACGTGAACACAGGGAGAACATGCAAACTCCACACAGAAAAGCCAATTGACCCAGCCGAGGCTCGAACCAGCGACCTTCGTAAAGCATCCACTGCGTAAACATATGCTGGATAAGTTGGTGGTTCATTCTGCTGTGGCGACCCCAGATTAATAAAGGGACTAAGCTGAAAAGAAAATGAATGAATGAATCTAATATTTTGGGCGTTTTTTGTGCATTTGGGCAGGTTTTGGACAGCTTTTGACCTGGAAAAAGTCAGCTATATCTTGCAACACTGGCTGTTAAACTCAAGTGCATCAGACTCATGATTGCCACAGTCTATAATTGTAACACTGAGTCTGACTCATCGTTTCTACTCTTTAAAATACAGCTTTCTGTGTAATTCAAATGAGGGGCAGCCAGTCTGTGGAGATGACTCAGTATATATACATACTTAAATACATACTGTACATAGATACACACACAAACACACACATGTAAATATTTCCCAAATGATATTTAACAGAGCAAGGAAATTTTCATAGTATGTCTAATAATATTTTGTCTTCTGGACAAAGTTTTATTTGTTTTATTTTTGCTAGAATAAGAGCAGTTTTTAATTTTTTAAAACTATTTTAAGGTCAAAATTATTAGCCCATTTAAGCTATATATTTTTCGATAGTCTACAGAACAAACCATCGTTATACAATAACTTGCTTAACTATACCCTAACCTGCCTAGTTAACATAATTAACCTAGTTAAGCCTTTAAATGTCACTTTAAGCTGTATAGAAGTGTCTTGAGAAATATCCAGTCAAATATTATTTACAGTCATCATGACAAAGATAAAATAAATCAGTTATTAGAAATGAGTTATTAAAACTATTATGTTTACAAATGAGTTTAAAAAAATCTTTCCGTTAAACAGAAATTGGGGGGCTAATAATTCTGACTTCAACTGTATATATAGAGTTGAAATCAGAAGTTTACATACACTCTAAAAAAGAGAACATAAACATTTTAAAAAAAAGTACAATAGTAAATTATACTAAACGTTTACTATTTTAGGGCCGTTAGGATTACCTAAATGATTTACGTTTGCTAATTGCCAGAATAATGAGAGCATTTTTTTTTTAGAATTTTTTATTATTTCTAAACAGTCAAAAGTTTACATACATTTCCTTGGTATTTTTTTAGCTTTGCTTTTAAACTGTATAACTTTGGTCAAATGTTTTGGGTATCCTTCCACAAGCTTCTCAGAATAGTTTGAAGGAATTTTGGCCCATTCCTCTTGACAGAATTGGTGTAACTGAGTCAGATTTGTAGGCTGTCTTGCTCGCACAAGCTTTTTCAACTCTGCCTACAAATGTTCTATAGGATTGAGTTCAGGGCTTTGTGATGGCCACTCCAACACATTCACTCTGTTGTCCTTCAAGCACATTTTAACTAATTTGGCAGTATGCTTAGGGTCATGGTCTGTTTGGAAGACCCATTTGTGGCCAAGTTTTAATCTCCTGGCTGATGTCTTGAGATGTTGCTTCAGTATTTCTACATAATGTTTTTTCTTCATGATGCCATCTATGCTGTGAAGTGGACCAGTCCCTCCTGCAGCAAAACAGCCCCACAACATGATGCTGCCGCCCCCATACTTCACAGTTGGGATGGTGTTCCTAGGCTTGTAAGCTTTCCCCTTTGTCCTCCAAATGTAACACTGGTCATTATGGCCAAACAGTTCAATCTTAGTTCCATCAGACCACAGGAAATGTCTTCAAAAATTTGTCTTTTAATCTGGCTTTTTTGTTGATTCTGGCTTGTTGATTTTCCCATGTTGTCACACAAGGAAGCAGTGTGTTTGAGGTTTTCCTTAAATACTATTCTACAGTTGTGCCTCCAATCAACTTAAATGTTGTCAATTAGCCAATCAGAAACTTCCAAAACCTTGACACCATCATCTGAGCTTTTTCAGAGGCATAATAATCTTATTGTATGTAAACTTGACTTTCAAGAAAAGTTATAACAATTTCTCAAAAAATATCTCTCTCATTATTCTGCTATTAAGCATAACAGAAACAAATGTGATAATCCTATCTTACCTAATAGAGACAAAGTTTAGTCACATTAACATCTGACTTTTTAAAATGGTTATCTGACTTTTTATACAGTGTATGTAAACTTCTGGTTTTAACTATATATATATATACAGTATGTGTGTGTGTGTGTGTGTGTGTGTGTGTGCGTGCGTGCGTGCGTGTGTGTGTGTGTGTGTGTGTGCGTGTATGTGTGTGTGTGTTGTCAGTCTTCAAGTGCACATATGTCTCCTGAAATCTGATACTGTGATCACTAATGCATGTCCGGACTTGATTCACACTATCCATTAGTAACCTGTATGTGTGTGAGTCACAGTCCCTATTAAGTTGCACAGATGTGTGTGTGTATGTGTGTCCATGTGTGTAGTGGAGGTGCTTTTGTGATTGTGTGCAGTTGTATCCATGTGTTCTGTCAGTCAGAGCTCCAACCAACAGAATAATTCAAGGAAAACAGCCTTTCTCTCGCTCTCGACCTTTCACGTTTTTTCCCCTCTCTTTCGCTTTACTCCATCTCTCACACTGTTTACACAAATGGAATCAATAAAGCTGCCCGTAATGCTGTAATCAGGGGATTTATTGCGTTCTTGGATCAGTGTAACTACTCTCACCCTTTGGCTACCAGTCGGCTTTTACCTTGATTTAAGACAGGCACTCCGGTGGTTTGGATGGTGAAGTGCTGATCTCAGAACAGGTTTCTAGAAAGTCGGCTGGAACAGAAAAGCAAGGGTTTATTTCCTTGCGCCCAAACAGAGAACCTGGGATTATTAGTGCTGCTTGCTAAGGCATTACTATTGCTTATATACATGAGGATGCGGATTTGAATAAACCCCTTACCCTGAGTGATAAGTAAACTTCGGTGTGTTGCTCCTTATATTTGACACCTCAAATTGAGTTAGTTTTCTAAACAACTAGACTTATAAATATAAGTGAAGGATCACAGACTGAAGGAGACTTTAGACAATTCATATCATAATCCAATAATATAATATAATATAATATAATATAATATAATATAATATAATATAATATAATATAATATAATATAATATAATATAATATAATATAATATAATATAATATAACATAACATAATATTATATATTATAGGGCATCACGGTGGCGCACGGGTAGCACGATCGCCTCACAGCAAGAAGGTCGCTGGTTCAAGCCCAGACTAGGTCAGTTGGCATTTCTGTGTGGAGTTTGCATGTTCTCCCCGTGTTGGCATGGGTTTCCTCCGGGTGCTTTGGTTTCTTCCACAAGTCCAAAGACACGCTGCATAAAAACATATGCTGGATAAGCTGGCGGTTTATTCCGATACGATGCAATACAATATAATATAATATAATATAATATAATATAATATAATATAATATAATATAATATAATATAATATAATATAATGTAATGTAATGTGATGTGATGTGATGTAATATAATATAATGTAATGTAATGTAATGTGATGTGATGTAATATAATGTAATGTAATGTAATGTAATGTAATGTGATGTGATGTAATATAATATAATGTAATGTAATGTGATGTGATGTAATATAATGTAATGTAATGTAATGTAATATAATATAATATAATGTAATGTAATGTAATGTAATGTGATGTGATGTAATATAATATAATATAATATAATATAATATAATATAATATAATATAATATAATATAATATAATATAATATAATATAATATAATATAATACCAGGTACTCAGGATGTTTCCCAGAGATGGGTTGTGGCTGGAAGGGCATCCGCTGCGTAAAAATGTGCTGGATAAGTTGGCGGTTCATTCCGCTGTGGCGACCCCAGATTAATAAAGGAAATGAATGACAAGCAAATGAATGAATGAATAATATAATATAATATAATATAATATAATATAATATAATATAATATAATATAATATAATATAATATAATATAATATAATATAATATAATATAGCAGCAACCAGAAATCTATTATGAATATTGATAATAGTTATTATTATTATTATTATTATTATTATTATTATTACTATTATTTTAATTATTATTATACTATACATCATCACCCTCATCATTATTATTTTTGTTGATAAAAATCATTACTGAGCATTATTAATTTCTGAAAATTTTATTGAATTGTTTATTGAATTTAGCAAAATAACATTTGTATTATTACTTTTAGTATGTTTAAATAATATTAGTCAAATAATAAAGCATTTATAAAAACGATAACAATAATAATATTTATAGTATGCATATTAAGTATATAAGTCTAATATATTGTATTCATTACTGTATTAATTGTTATTGTAATAATTATTTTAATAATTGTATTAGGTATTAATATATTGTGCATTGTTGGCCCTTTGGAACTCCGTCAGTTGCCCGTCACTAATCTACATCCTAGCAACAGCCCAGCCCCCTAGCAAACTTCTTAAGTAGTGATAGCTGCACACACAACCATTACTTACATTTCCTTCATAGAATGTAGACATTTCTTTTTGTAATTTCTTTATGCAAAAGCAGCTTATTTCTTTAATTAAATGGATGTTCTGAGCTTGCATCGTGTGGTTCCAGGTGGATGATGGAGTGTGAGAGTTTTTCATGTTTGGATATCTGTCACATTACTGAAGCCAGTCACTTGGATTCATTTGAAATACTTCACAGTTCTCCCTGAAAACAGTTCCTCTTTAAAGTACTTTTGTACTTCGTGTGATAGGTTGTTAATGACATCATCATGACACCATCAGATCAATAAGCAGGGCACAACAGAATCTGTGGACCCTTATGTTGCTATTTTTGCACAGAATTTTGTAAAAAAAAATTCAGAATGATTTTGAGGAACTAAAAGCATAACATATGAAATAAATTAAAAAAATAGCATTTTAACTTTTATTTAAGGTTTACAATGCAAATCCAATTACAACTTGTTTGGAAAACAAAGCTATAGTAAATGTCATATAATACATCTACTAAAAGACAATATATATCATTGCAAACAGTATAGCACAAAAATCATCTAAACCTTTGCATATTATTCAATAATATTACTGAAATTAATATAAAGACTCAACAATCATATATTTACGCACATTTACATAAGTAAATAAACAGACTGAATGACCTGTGGGTGCAGATTCCATCTGGGTGTAGTAATAGGTCACATGAACCACTGCCATAATTTGGGTCATGAGACATATCAAGGATCAAGACAGGCAACAGAAATGTTTTTCTTTACTACATGTGGTACAAGAAACCAACATTAGGCTAAAGGAAGAAATGTTACAAAGGTGTAGAATATATAGTGTAGCGCAGCACCATAACAGGAGTTTTGACTTGAATAAGCTCATTGATAGAGCTGCATGACAGAGCTCACTCTCCTCAGTGTCTGTAGCTGGGTTTTAGCAGGAGGGTCCCCTGGTGCAGCTGCTTGAAAGGGCTAATCATAAGGTTTATGTGGCTCACACACACTTATTTCTGTCTTTGTTGGAGTTACAGTACAGTCACTCTCGTCTTGAACAGGAGACCCCAAGGAGCTGGATCTGATGTAGAGCCCACTGTGTAGCTTTGGAATTAGATTTCTTTTTTAAGCTGATCAATTTATATATTAATTTACTTAGCAACACCCTGTCAACCCCTGAGACTTCCCAAAACACTGTCTACTAGACTTACAATTACATTTTTTTTTCATTTTTTCGATTAAAATTTAGAAAAAGATGTTTCGAATTAAAATTTCATGCAAAAAAATTAAATAAATTGATGGTAATAAGTAAAATAAGTACAAAAATTGCCCTAGAAACTGTTTAGCAACCAGTCAAAACTCCTTATTACTATAATATAAACACTGAGCACCGCGTCACTTGCTCTAGTTTACTCGCAGGATGTTTTTTCCCCTCACACAATTTTTTTTGCATGAGTTGTATTATTTGAACCTGCACAGTTTGAGGCAGATTTCCACGCTTTCACGGCAAATGTGTCACGCATTCTGCATCATTTGCGCTGTGCAGCAATAATTCACCTCTTTTCAAGCATTTACACTGACTTTCTACGTAATCTACTCAGTACTGATTTACTTGGTGTGGACCCAGCATAGAAGTGGCCTTTATTTTTTCAACATAGGCTCATTCTGAAAAAGTAGCCCTATATACATTTCTGGGGATCGCGAATTATGTGGCCAGCAGTGCGTATGGCTGTATTTCGTCTTTAAAACAAACACTACAGGGCGGTATGACGTCCCTTTTCCTGCTTACCAGCTGACCGCTTACCTGCATATGGACGGCTTTTCCGCTGTTACCAGTTTGTCCAGTTAGCTCGTCAAGTACATCGGCGGACTTAAAGGGTCACGAAACACCAAAACACATTTTTTGAGCTGTTGACAGTCATATATGTGTCCCACGCTGCTATAAACACTATTGGGACACATATATTGCACTAAAAAGTGAAAATTGGTTGTTTTTGCGTTATTTTGAGCAAATTCGTTCTTCCGGTTTGAAACGAATTTTTGAAGCTACGTCACGGCCATGAGATACTTAGGTGTAAATCCAGCAGTAGAGTGGCTGTCTGTCTTTTCTAGGGCGTTCTGACGTATCTGAGTGCGCAGTATTTATTCATGAGAAGACGTGCTTCAAACCAATCAGCGCGCTCTATTGTGTATGACGCGAAACTTCATTAATATGCATGATAGCTCCGGAGACTGTTTACCAGTTTACACTGTTCAGACGGCAGAGAGACGCCACGTTGTGTTGCCAAAACAAGTGAAAGTACAAGAATTTCAAGACAAGAGTCGTAGGTGTTATTAGTGTGTTGCAACGAAGGTTTTGTTTTCATTTTCCCTTTATGGGAGAGCAGCTGGACTCACGTGTGGATTACAGTGCACGCGACACGCGACAGAAACGCGTTTGTAAGGAACATTTTTACCCGAGAGCTTTTTCTCATCTGGAAATGGTGAAATCCGGATTTGCCGCTCGTCTACTTTTAATAAAAAGACACAGCTCCAGTTTGATTGTCTGTCTACAGATTTGGTAAGTGTTTGCAGTGCAGTGCCCTTTGTTTAAATGCTGCTCTCCGAGTGTAAACATGTAAACAGAAACTATTCCCGTCGTGCAGGATTTTCGCCGCATTTTGTGACAGGATAGTCTATACACACACGGCTTTCTAACGCTACCTACCGAGTACATAAGGTACAGAGAAATGCGGAGGATTTTTTTCTCTTATTCGCCGTAACAAATCAGCCTCTGTGTGTTTGTTTTTCCTGTCAAACTTAGCGCGTCCCTTCTATGCAAAATCTTATCCTCTTTCCCTCCCCCGACACTCCCACACCCCCAGAGCTGGACACGCCCAACTTTCCTGACTTTTTTCAAAACAGAGGTGTGAAAACACCCTGCTGAGACAGGGGGTTTCGTGACCCTTTAAGACGCGGAGAGGAGCAGACCATGGGATTCGAGTCCGGTGAAGAACGGTTCCAGAAAGTGGGTAAGACAAAAAAAAAGCCAAAAGATAAAATAAACAAGTAAATAACAGGGTGAGAATGCGGTAAAATCTGAAAGCGTGGATTGCTTTTTAAAGCTGTCGGTTGGATTTAGGGAAGTGGGTGGGCGGGTCAATCGGTGCTTTGAAAACCCTATTGGTTGAGTTTAGGGAAGGAGGAGGGTGGGTCAATCGATCAGTCAGTCAGTCGACAGCGCTCTCTAGTGGATTTACGCGAGAGCAGCAGGTGCGAATGGCACTCGCAAGAGAAATTTGAGATTTGAAAAAGTGTACACAGTGCCCTCTGCTGGATTCACGAAAATAAAAACTGCAAAAAAACGTAGCTCCTGGGACATATTTCGCGATCTCCAAATAAATATATAGCGGTACGTTTTCAGAATGAGCCTGGGCTGTATTTTTCCCTTGTAACAACCTAGCAACCACTAGGTAGTATTAACCTGGCAACCATCAAAAACAATATAGCAGGGAATGTGCTTGAGTTTCATTCACCTCATCTCAAATAGGAGAATAGAAATGTTCATTCATTCATTCATTTTCTTTTCGGCTTAATCCCTTTATTAATCTGGGGTTGCCACAGCGGAATGAACCGCTAACTTATCCAGCATATGTTTTATGCAGCGTATGCCCTTCCAGCTGCAACCCATCACTGGGAAACACCCATACACTCCCATTCACACACATACACCACGGTCAATTTAGTTTACACAATTCACCTATAGTGCATGTCTTTGGACTGTGGGGGAAACCGGAGCACCCGGAGGAAACCTACACGAACAATGGGAGAACATGCAAACTCCACACAGAAATGCCAGCTGACCCAGCCGAGGCTTGAACCAGTGACCTTCTTGCTGTGAGGTGACAGCAATACCCACTGCGCCATCGTGCCGCCCAAATTAATTTTATACCAAAATAAAAACAACTGTAACTATAATGGAAATAATAATAGCATTTATTTATTATGTAAACAACACCCGTGCAACAGCAAAGCAACTACAGAAAACACTGTCACATTGCTGTCATGTAATAACTTTTATGGGCGACATGGTTGCTCAGTGGTTAGCACTGCCACCTAACAGCATGAAGGTTGTTGGTTCGAGTGCCGGCTGGGTCAGTTGACATTTATGTGTAGAGTTTGCATGTTCTCCCCGTGTTCGCGTGGGTTTCCTCCAGGTGATCCGGTTTACCCCCCACAAGTCCAAAGACATGCACTACAGTATAGGTGAATTGAATAAGCTAAATTGGCCTTAGTGTATGGGTTTGAATGAGTGTGTATGGGTGATTCCCAGTACTGGGTTGCAGCTGAAAGGTCATCCACTGCACAAAACATATGCTGGATAAGTTGGTGGTTCATTCCACTGTGGCAACCCCTTATTAATAAAGGGACTAAGCCGAAAATAAAATAAATGAATGAATGAAAACAAAAAAAAAATTAGTGCAATAGTGCTAATAATAATAATAATAATAAAATATTAAGCACAAAAATTGAGCAATTAAAAAAAATAAACCCAGTTTAGATGCTTTTGTTGTTAAATTACTCCCTTTCTGTCACTGAACAAAGAATAAGCCAGACCTAACATATTCCTACACTGATTTTTAAGCTTTTTTTTTTTATGTGATTCGTTCAGATTTATTTGATGAAATATTGCCCATTTGTTTGTGAGAGTTGTTCATATAGATCACAGGATCAAACAGTTGTATGATAAAAGTGAACATGTTCCCCATGCTCAGCCAGCAGGAAGGATCTCATAAGAACTTATGAAAAACAAAGGCATATATGATTTGATATGGAATCGCTGCAGCAGATGGAACGGAAATGCTGTATCTGAAAGCTGATGTATAGATATATGTATGTGTATGTGTGCGTCTCCATTCTTCATATCCATTCTATTCCACACACACCCTGTCGTCCAATCACTGGCTGGCTCTCCTCTTTCCCCACCCCCTGTTGCTATGGAGACTCAGGAAGTCTTCCAGGTGCTTTTTGTGCTTGGGAAATATAGCAACTTCTCCTCGTTTTTTGTGTGTCCTCGCTCAAATCTTCATCCTTTCTCTCCTCTTCCCTCTTCATCTTCTTCTGATCGCTGCCTTTTTATATATTTATCATATATTCCTATGCCTTTTTCTCCTGTTATATCTCTCCTTCTACATTCCTTCACCCTCTTTATCTCTTTATATCTTGATTTTTGTTTCTTGTTTTCGGATGATCTTTTTTTTTTCTCTCTGCACACTGAGCAGTGAATGTCTTGTTTTCCTCCTCCACAACCTACAGAGATCTACATACAAGAGGTTTTATTTATTTTGCTCTGGTTAGTCACTGATCTTAGTCAGTCGTTTGTGCAAACATGATGTTCAGTACAAGGTGCCAACAAGGGTCAAAAAGAGCATCATCTGGAAAACATCACGTTTTCAGAATCACATTTGTATACAAACATCTGAAAAACAGTGAAAACATCCCGCACTACAGGTCAAGAGTGCGTAATCATTTAGATTTAGTTGTTTTCGTCTCTCATGCTTTCCAAAACGGGAAAAAAATTAAACCGGAAAATGTTTTACAATGGCAACGCAGTGACGCAGTAGGTAGAACGTCGCTGAGTCGCAGGTTCGAACCTCGGCTGGGCTGGGTCAGTTGGCGTTTCTGTGTGGAGTTTGCATGTTCTCCCTGCGTTCGCATGGGTTTCCTCCGGGTGCTCCGGTTTCCCCCACAGTCCAAAGACATGCAGTACAGGTGAATTGGGTAAGCTAAATTGTCCGTAGTGTATGAGTGTGAATGTGTGTGTGTGGAAATTCCCAGAGATGGGTTGCGGCTGGAAGGGCATCCGCTGCGTAAAATCATGCTGGATAAGTTGGTGGTTCATTCCACTGTGGCGACCCCGCAGGGGACAAAGCCGACAAGAAAATGAATGAATGAATGAATGTTTTACAATTTAAAATTAATGTTATATACTCACCGGCCACTTTATTAAGCTGTGGCGTTGATGCTCAATTGGTGCTAATAGGCCCAAAGTGTTCCAAGAAAATATCCCCCACACCTTTACACCACCACCACCAGCCTGAACCGTTACAGTTTTTCCCAATTGTTTACACACATTTTCTGAAAGCATGTCTTATATTGTCAGAACTCTACACACAAATCACAAAACACACACACATTGGGCAAAACCCTTCAATTCTCCTGCAAAATCAAACTTTACATTCAACACAATGTGATTTCTTCTCAAAACGGTGTTTTGTTTTCAAATGACACACGCAAACCATCACATGAATAGACATTTATAAGAACCATTTGAACACTGATGTGCTTAATCTGTGACCACTTCTTCTCCATTTATCATAATGACTTACTGTAAGCCTTTTTTGTTCAGTGTTACACTTACTACAGACAGTACACAGGCCTACATAAGTGCATTGTAAAATATTTCAGAATATTATTTTTATGCAAAACACATAAATACTCGGTACCAAATATATTTGTCTGTATTTTTCCCACAAAAACAGCATACACAGTGTTCATCCCAACCAACACAAAGTTGCACATAACGTGGTCTACATATGCCATCAACAGAAGGATTTACAGAATAGTTACAGTAAAAAAATAAAATAAAAAAGTGTGGATTTCGGTCTTACACTTTCCATCTCCAGGCAGAAAAAATCAGCTCTGATTTCTAAATTGCGTTTATGTGTGTCAGGTGTTTACCTGTGTGATGAGTTAGTATGCAAAGTAGGACAACTGACTTTACAATTTTGAAAAACAGTGTGTTCCTTGTGAAAACAAGAGATTTTCTGCATGAAAATTGTGCCAAATGCAGAGAATTGTGTGTAGTGTTTTGAAAAAAAGTGTGTTTTAAATCTGCAATTTGAGTGTAAAGCAGGAATTGTGCTTGTAGTTTAGCTGAATTGGTTCAGGGGGTTGGTTGCTGCTGTTCAAACTCCACAGAAATGCCAACTGGCCCAGCCGGGACTCAAACCAGCAACCTTCTTGCTGTGAGGCGACGGTGCTAACCACTGAGCCACCCATACCTGCCAACATTTGTGAAATTACAGGAGTTTTCCAGGAGAAATAACAAAATGGGAGATGGGTCTGAAATACAGGAGACTCCCGGGAAAAACGGGAGAGTTGGCAGGTATGGAGCCACCGTGCCGCCCTCTATTTATTTATTTTTTTCGTTTTTTTTAACAAACAATATACACAAAAAAAAAAATAAATGCGGAGTTGTAGGTTCATTTTTATTGTCCATTTTGAGTTGTGAACAGGTGAGCTTTTATTTCCATGCCGACACAATAAACAAAAAAACTAAATATTTTTGCGTGTTTCGTTTTCCAGACAAAATGGAATAACTGAATGTTCAGATGATACACAGACCCTTTACCTACCCTAGACTAAAGATTAGATATTTATTAGCACATCTTGATGTTCAAAAACAAATATAAATTTCTCATGATTCTTACTTTATACATAACAAACAAGATCTGTAGAATGTTTTAAAATGACATTAGATAATCTGCTAAAATAATAAACATTCAAGTTTAAGATTTTGGCTAAATGAAAGTGCAAGATGTTTAATGTCTTTGAGATGTGATCTGACTTTATCCTCCAATTCTTCATGCCATTTGATCCAGATCCTCACAGCCGTATCGGTGTGCATCAATTACTGCTTGCATTGACCTCTCAAATAGGGGTTTCTGTGATGCTTGTGTGGTCTGAGTTGACTCAGATTTCAATTACTCCACTCCATGTACCATGGAATTATGCTAAAACATGACTGAGAAGGTTTTGGAGGAAGATATTTCAGTAACACCAGCAGAAACCGCAAAATGTTGTGTCCTGGATCCACAGCCTGATCTTGTTTTACCAGGAGAGCAGATATTCTAACAGGAACCGTTGGAAAAAATAAATAAATAAAATCCAGTTTTGAAAGAGCCTAAAAATGTAAATGTCTCTCAGCTTTCCCAGTATTTTTAGAACTAAACGTGTAAAGAATAAACTTCTGCAATATAAATGCAATATGAGACTATACATAACTCCAGAATTGCTTTACAAATTCAATCCAAATATTCCTGATCAATGCGTAAAATGTAGTAAAGAGATAGGAGCTCTGTATCATTGTTTATGTAAGTGTCCTTTGGTTGAACATTTTGGGAGAAAGTTCTAAACCTTTTATCCATAATATTAAAACAGAATATTCCCAAATGTCCAAACTCTATATTCTAAATCGTTTTCCGAGTTACAAGCCCTTTTACTAGCTCAGAGAAGAAATTAGAAATTTTCTGTTTATTACATGCAAAACTTATTACAGCTCGTTATTGGAAAACTACAGAAAGCCCTCAGTTTAAACAATGGTTGCAAGAGATGTCTTATTGTTTGCCTGAAAGGTTTTGTCAAATTTGGAATCCTTTTGATTCCAAATATGATTTCTGAAGGAAGCTGATAGCATTTCTTTGTATAACTTGTATCACTTGCTATTGATACCGTTGTTGTGTGTGTATATATCCAGTTAAAGTCAGATTTATTAGCCCCCCTTTGATTTATTTTCCTTTTTTTAAATATTTCCCAAATGATGTTTAACAGAGCAAGGAAATTTTTACAGTATGTCTGATAATATTTTTTCTTCTGGAGAAAGTCTTATTTGTTGTATTTCAGCTAGAATAAAAACAGTTTTTAATTTTTTTATAACCATTTCAAGGTCAATATTATTAGCCCCTTTATGCTATATTTTTTCTATAGACCACAGAATAAACCATTGTTATACAATAACTTGCCTAATTACCCTAACCTGCCTAGTTAACCTAATTAACCTAGTTAAGCCTTTAAATGTTACTTTAAGCTGTATAGAAGTGTCTTGAAAAATATCTAGTCAAATATTATTTACTGTCATCATGGCAAAGATAAAATAAATCATTCATTCATTCATTTTCTTTTCGTCTTAGAGCTCATATCTAACTGTAAACAAGGGTTTGTTATGTCATAACTTTCAATAAGTTGCTGCTGGGGGTGATTTTAGTGAATCGTGAATCACTATTCACGCACGTTCGCAGCATGTTTTCGTCTGAAATAATGGATTCGAGCATGTGAAAGATGCAGTACACTGTAAAAATGCTGGGTTCTACACAATTCCTTCATGTTATCCCAACAAGAATCGATTAAGTTACCTCAATTGTTTTTGCAAATTGAAGCCTGTCCACATATACTGTATATTATTTCAATTTCTTCATCAGATGACAAATTATTACTCATTTTCATTAAGAGTTTCAAATCTTTTCCTAATCTATTTGTAACCGTCAAGCAATTTGGTTCCCACAGCATCTCCTCCTAAATTGTACAGAGTCTCTCAGTTCTTGTAAATGTTTCTTGCTAATGATTGCGGCCCGCTGGGAGCTTTCAGTCAGAGCTCTTGCAGGGTCACATTTGCATGGGAGCAGCTCGTGAAAAATCCTCCAGCTTCTGCTGACACTTTCCTGGAGTTGTTTTTGATTCTTAGAATGGAGGTTTACATTTGTTTGTGGGATCCTTAGAAATAATCTGCAGCTGTTTGCACTTAAAATCCCCCAAAGGAGCGATTGTGGAGAAGCTACAGAAAATAAAGTGAATAAAATAGGCTCAGGATTATTAACAGAGATCATGGTTTTGTATTATTTTCAAATTTTCACTATTGACAGCATGGTGGCTCAGTGGTTAGCACTGTCGCCTCACAGCAAGAAGGACGCTGGCATTTCTGTTTGGAGTCTGCATGTTTTCCCCATGTTGACGTGGGTTTTCTCCGGGTGCTCCGGTTTTCCCCAGAGTCCAAAGACATGCGCTATAAGGGATTTGAATAAACTAAACTGGCCACAATGTATGAGTGTGTGTGTGCGAATGCGAGATGTTATGGGTGTTTCCCAGTACTGGGTTGTGGCTGGAAGGGCATCCGCTGCGTAAAACATATGCCGGAATAGTTGGTGGTTCATTCTGCTGTGGTGACCCCTGATAAATGAGGAAGTAAACCAAAGGAAAATGAATGAATTTTCACTATTATAGTACACCGAGATCAGAAAAGCTCAACTCATTTTTGTTAAGTAATTTTAAATTGTCAATGAATCGTTTTTAAACTCTGATTGAACAGTTATTTTGGCACACAAAAATGCCTTAATAAATTATAATTCATTCATTAGTTTTCTTTTTGGCTTAGTCCCTTTATTAATCTGGGGTCGCCACAGCGGAATGACCCGCCAACTTATCCAGCATATGTTTTATGCAGCGGATGCCCTTCCAGCCGCAACCCATCACCGGGAAACACCCACACACACTAATTGACACACATACACTAAGGACAATTTTAGCTTACCCAATTCACCTGTACCACATGTCTTTAGACTTGTGGAAGAAACCGGAGCACCTGGAGGAAACCCACGCGAACGCGGGGAAAACATGCAAACTCCACACAGAAATGCCAACTGACCCAGCCGAGGCTCGAACCAGCAACCTTCTTGCTTTGAGGCGACAGCACTACCTACTGCGCCACTGCGTCGCCCATAAATTATAATAAAATAATGTGTATATTGATCTTATTCTGCATTTCGGAAGTGCGCTTGTTTCTCCGATTGTTTTAGGGTGCTTTCACACCTAGACTTTTGTTTCGGAACTGCGTTTCCCCAGTTAGTGTGGTTCGTTTGGCATATGTGAATCCAGCAATCGCGCTCAGATCCGCGCCAAAACAATCGGTCCGAGATGGCCTGAGCGAGGTGGTCTCGGCTCGATTGACACAAACTCTGGAGTGGATCGATTGTAGTGAGAAAGCAATACTATCCAACGAACCAGGCTATATAACAGTTTTTTATGGATATGTAATAGACATATATACAGCTATATGAATGAGAATTATGAGTAGGGCGGGATGTCATTCCTACCGGTAAATGTGCGTTTCATGTTAAATACGAAGGTGAAAGCATGCTGAAATATTAACGAGAGCTGTTTATTTGTTAGGAAAACTGACCGAACTGAAGTCTTAGTTTATAATATTATATCATATTAATGCATTATTCTAGCCAACGGCTATATATGAGAAAGTCTTACCTCTGATTTATATTTGGTGAAGATGTCTGTGGGTGTCACCATTCAAAATGAAAGTGCAGCTTTTCGCTTATAATGTCTTATTGCTCATCATCATGAATTAAAATAAGGACGCATGACTGCTGAGCGGGACTCTGCAAAATAAACCATGAAACTCTGATCAAAGTGAGGAGAGTTTACTCACACATCACTTGTTTTAGCTATTTTGGTTCGTTTAGAAACTGTACTGTGTGAAAGAGAACCGCAGCAAGAACAAAGAGCAACATTGTAACAATTTTAAGCCCCGTTTTGAAATAAAACAATCGATCTACAGGTGTGAACGCACCCTTAGAACTGACAATTCTGTCGCCTATGGGGGAAAAGATTACGAGTAACAAACATCAGAAAATGGTCAAACTACTTACTAAATAAAATACAAACCATCTATTTGCAAAATCAAACAGCATAACAAGCTGCTTTTATGGCTTAAAATGAATGCAAGTGAATGAGATGGGAAGTCTCGAACCAATAACGTTCCAATGGCTGCGCCTGCTCGTACGTGAATAAGGTCAATACTATCAAAATAATAGAGAAAATTTGAATAATTAAAACTGTAAAATGAATTTTAAGGCAAGAATGCAGGCAAAAACGAAAATACAAATATAATAATGCCCCTGTCAGCTTTGAGATTATCTGCTTTTTGGCTTTTCGTTTTTGGCTTTTTAATTATTATTATATTATACTCATTTGTTGTTGATGTTTCTTGTGTCGTCCCACAGATGCAGATACTCGACAAGTTCCCAATCGAGGGAGGGCAGAAAGATCCCAAAAAGAGGATTATCCCTTTTCTTCCAGGTGATTTTTGGATGACACACACACACACGCACGCACGCACACACGCACGCACACACAGACAGACACACACACAAACACACACACACACCCCTTCCCACACACACAGACACATATACAACCACACAGAAAACACACAGGCACGGAGGCACACACACACATACAAACACACACACACACACACACACACACACACATAAACACACAAAGACAAACATACACACACACACACACACACACACACAACAACACACACACGCACACATACATCCCCCACCCCACATGCACATACAGACACACATACAAACACACAGACATAGAGACAAACACTAACACAAAACACACACACAGACACACATGTACACACACAAAAACAAACACGCACACACATACATACAAAAACACACACACACACACACATACAAAATTTCACACATACAAAAATACACGCATTCACACACACGCACGCACGCACGCACGCACGCACGCACACACACACACACACACACACAAAGAACAGACAGACAGACACACATACAAAAACATCCACAGACACAAAAACACAGACACACACACGCACACACACACATACAAAAACACACTCACACACACGCATGCACGCACCCACATACTCACACGCACACAAAAAAACACATACGCAAACACACACACCCTTTCCACACACACAGACAGACACACATATAAACACACACACACACACACACATACGAAAACATCCACAGACACAAAAACACAGACACACACACACACATACAAAAACACACTCGCACACAAACATACACGCATGCACGCACCCACATACACACATGCACACACAAAAACACATACGCAAACACACACACCCTTTCCACACACACAGACAGACACACATATAAACACACACACACACACGCACACATACAAAAACATCCACAGACACAAAAACACAGACACAAAAACACAGACACACACACACACAAAAACACATACGCAAACACACACACCCCCTTTCCACACACACAGACAGACACACATATAAACACAGACACACAAACACAAATAAAACACACACACACAGAGACAGACAGACACACCCACACACACACACACATGCGCACAAACCTGCAAATCCACAGCGTCAGCAGATTTGTCCGCTATAAGTCATGGTTATGCTAGGACGGGGTCGTGCTTCTGTTCTTGACTCTCACACACACACACATGCAGGAAGCACACGAGTCATTGAGACGAGCAGCACCGTTGCTGAAGAACAAGAGCCATCAATAAGAAGAAAAGGAGGAGAGTGAGACAGAGACACAGAGAGATGGAGACAGGGTGTTTTTTTTCTTGACTTGCTGACGCAGCTGCTCTTTTCTCTGGATGTGTCGTGTGTGTGTGTGTGTGTGTGTGTGTGTGTGTGTCTCCTTCTTTCTCTCCATCTGATTCTTTCGGTTTGTTCGTCTCTCTTTCTCTCAGTATGAATACACTCGCTCTGACCAGCGCTGGCTATCCAATGGATCTAAACTGGAATGCAATGTAATTGGTTTAGATTACTGGAATATTAAGTGGATTTTAAACGCCATTGTGAGGATTTGTAAGGGAATATTGGGGTGTCAGGTGGCAAATCATTAAATCCATGCGCTGTCTCCATTTAATTCCAGTCTGATTGTGGGACTCCAGTGGGACGGTGAAGTGGGACTGATCAGATTTCCTTGTATTCACACATAAGAGTTGAAGTCAAAATGATTCGAAAATATTTCCCAAATGATGTTTAAAGCAAGGAAATTTTCACAGTATGTCTGATAATATTTTTTCTTCTGGAGAAAGTCTGATTTGTTTTATTTTAACTAGAATAAAAGCAGTTTTTAATTTTTTAAAACCATTTTAAGGTCAAAATTATTAGCCCCCTTGATCAGTATATATTTTTTTCGATTATTCACAGAACAAACCATCATTACACAATGATTTGCTTAATTACCCTAGCTTGCCTAATTAACCTAGTTAAGCATTTAAATGTCACTTTAAGCTGAATACTAGTATCTTGAAAAATATCTAGTAAAATATTATTTACTGTCATCATGGCAAAGATAAAATAAATCAGTTATTAGAAACGAGTTATTAAAACTATTATGTTCAGAAATGTGTTGAAAAAATCTCTCCGTTAAATAGAAATTGGGAAAAAATAACATATATAAAGAATTTCAAGAGTTTACACTTAGCTGATGATTGATTATAAAGCATGTTTGGCATCCTCAAGCCCGGGGCTCCCTCTCATTTGCAGGGCGAGAGGGGAGTTTGAGCTCAGGTAGATCTCGAAAACTCCCCTGCTGTTTGAAGCTGGTGAGCAAATAGGGATTGTTTTGAAGATATAGGAGCACATCTATGATGCCGATTTGGATTGGTCAATTAACTTAATTTGCTAGTTTTTGGTGAGAGGTTGGAGGAAACCGGGGGACCCGGGAGCACATGTGAACTCTGCACAGAAACGTTGACTGGCTTGGTAAGGACTAGATCTAGTTATGTTCTTGCTGTGATGCGACAGTGCTAACCACTGGGCCACCGTGCTGCCCATCTAGGAAAGAAGGAGGAGTAGGGGAAAATTCTTCAAAACGAAGATGACTATGGTATAGAACTTAGGGTATTTATGGAGACTTAGAAATCGTCTGATTGGTGAATCATAAATTGGATAATGCGGGATCAGCCGTGATCAATCATAAGCACGTGATCCTCTCGAAATTAGTTTATAAATAAACTACACTAAAATTGAACAGAAGGGCTAATAATTCTGAGTTCAGCTGTATATGTATTAAAAAAAACAGTTCACACAAAAAGACACTAAACATTTTGAATTAAAGTATATGTGAATCAAAATACTGGAACTGGAATATTGTTTTACACATCTGTTTTTTCACTAACATTAAATTTATTGTTGCGAGTTCACCGTAACAAGCAGTTATTTACTGTAGTAAATAAAGATTTTTATACATATGAAGTATTCCTCAACTATATACAGTTGAAATTAAACCAGCGTTGATTTTCATTCATTCATTCATTTTCTTTTCGGCTTAGTCCCTTTATTAATCTGGGGTCGCCACAGCGGAATGAACCGCCAACTTATCCAACATATGTTTTAAGCAGCGGATGCCCTTCCAGCTGCAACCCATCTTTGGGAAACACCCATACACACCCACTCACACTCATACACTATGGACAATTTAGCGTACCCAATTTTACCTGTACCGCATGTCTTTGGACTGTGGGGAAACCGGAGCACCCAGTGGAAACCCACGCGAATGCAGGGAGAACATGCAAACTCCACACAGAAACGCCAACTGACCCACCCAAGCTCGAACCAGCGACCTTCTTGCTGTGAGGCGACAGCACTACCTACTGCGCCACTGCATCGCCCGCGTTGATTTATTTTTCTTTTTTAAATATTTCCCAAATGATGTTTAACAGAGCAAAGAAATTTTCACAGTATGTCTGATAATATTTTTTTCTTGGAGAAAGTCTTATTTGTCTTATTTCGGCTTAAATAAAAGCAGTTTTAAAAATTTTTAAAGCCATTTTAAGGTCAAAATTATTAGCCGCTTTAAGCTATATTGTTTTTCGATAGTCTACAGAACAAACCATCGTTATACAATAACTTGCCTAATTACCCTAACCTGCCCAGTTAACCTAATTAACCTAGTTAAGCCTTTAAATGTCACTTTAAGCTGTATAGAAGTGTCTTGAAAAATATCTAGTCAAATATTATTTACTGTCATCATGGCAAAGATAAAATAAATCAGTTATTAGAAATGAGTTAATAAAACTATTATGTTTAGAAATGTGTTGGAAAAATCTCTCCGTTAAACAGAAAATGGGGAAAAAATAAATGGGGGCTAATAATTCAGGGGGGCTAATAATTCTGACTTCAACTGTATCTATAAAATACTTTATAAAAGTATTTGTTTCCCTCACAACTTATTTTTCTATTCCATGTTTTCTCAGAAAGTTTATTGCAGTTACGATACACAGTTGAAGTCAGAATAAATCACCCCCTGTTTATTTTTTCCCCAAGTTTTTTCAACACATTTCTAAACATAATAGCTAATAATTCTGACCTCAACTGTAGGTAATTGTATTTATATATTAATCTTTATATCTTATTTATATATATATATATATTTAATGTTTTTGCTAGTTATGCGCTATTACAAAAGGCTGTTTCCGCCATTGGAAAAAAAAATATATGCATGATTTAATTAAAATAGATGATTTGCTCCTTTATGTATGACATCTTTTCTTGTTTGTTTCACAATTTGAATTTCTTAATTGTGCTTTTATTTTCAATTGTGACTTTATTTCTTGATGCTGATGCTAATGGTATTTATATCTTGGAAAAGTTACCAGACATGGGCTAAAATATTCCATGTTTTTGTTTTGATTTAAGATGTTGTGAAACATAAAATCAGACCCTTTTCTACAGGGTAATTTGCACTTTTTTTTTTACTCATAATTATGACTTTATTTCTTCCGATTGAAGCTAATGTAGTTCATTCATCCATTTTCCTTCGGCTTAGTCCTTTTATTCATCAGTGGTCAACACAGTGGAATGAACCACCAACTTATCCAGCGTATGTTTTACACAGCGGATGCCCTTCCAGCTGCAAGCCAGAACTGGGAAACACCCATACACTCTTACATTCACACTCATACACTACAGCAAATTTAGTTTATTCAGTTCACCTATAGCGCTTGTCTTTGGACTGTGGGGTAAACCAGGGCCCCCAGAGGAAACCCACGCCAACATGGGGAGAACATGCAAACTCCACACAGAAACGCCAACTGGCCCAGGCATGCTTGTACCAGCGACCTTCTTGCTGTGAGGCAACAGTGCTAACCACTGAGCCACCATGTCGCCCCGGTAATGTAGTTCTATCTTCCAAAAAAATTGTAAATGACGTTAGAGTTTACGGATTTGGACTAAAAGTTACAACATTTCGTCTTTTCTAGCTCACTGCTAAGTATCTCTGAGTGTTTTCTTGAGCTTGAGAGCATGACAGCTGGAGTTTGGTGCTATGGGGTGATTTTTATCTCCTCCAAACCGTCTGAAGCTGATTAAGATGTTCCAGATTTCAAGATGAACACATGCTGTTTCTCTAAATTCACTGGGCTTTTTTTACAACACTGAAAGTTATTTTTTTTCTTCAGTCAAACCAGTATTAGTGAATTGTTTCACTGACACGACAAGTAGCTATTTAGGT
Organism: Danio kyathit; assembly: GCA_903798195.1. Taxonomy (NCBI): domain Eukaryota; kingdom Metazoa; phylum Chordata; class Actinopteri; order Cypriniformes; family Danionidae; genus Danio; species Danio kyathit. Next base: position 58,957,168 of record LR812519.1, read on the forward strand.
TTGTTTAATTAAAGACGTATATTTATATGTATATTTTGTAATATCATATTTTGTGTAAAATAATATTTTATTCGTCAACTTTTGTTTCACTTTCAAATTTTATTTTATTTTATTTTATTTTATTTTATTTTTTTTATTTTTTTTTATTTTATTTTAATTGAATTTTATTTTATTTTATTTTATTTTATTTTATTTTATTTTATTTTATTTTATTTTATTTTTATTTTATTTTATTTTAATTATTTTTTATTACATTTAATTTAATTTTAATTTAATTTATTTGATCTCCTTTATTACATTACTCTAAATTTTGAATCAAATTTTTATTTTATTTTATTTAAAAATATATTTTTTATTTGATTTGATTTTTAATTTAATTTAATTTAATTTAATTTAATTTAATTTAATTTCTTCCAAAATGTCTGAAGCTGAATAAGATGTTCCAGATCTCAAAAAGAAATAAGGCATTACTCTAAATCCACTGGGCTTTTTTACAACTGTGAAAGTTTTTATTTATTTATTTTTTAATCAAGCCAGTGTTTGCAAACAGATTAACTGGCACGACCATGAATAAAACAATTAGCTATTTAGGTTTATTTATTTATAGGTGTATATTTCTATTTCTATTTTTTTTTATAAAATAATTGTTTATTTGTCAACTTTTATTTTACTATCAAATGTTATTTTACTTTCAATAATTTAATTTAATTTAATTTAATTTAATTTAATTTAATTTAATTTTTCTCTTGAAGACAAATAATCTGATTTGTTTATAATTTGTAAAATTATACATTATTATTATATAAGTTAAATTATTATTATCTCATTTTTAAAGTTTCTTCTGCCACATAAATAATGTTACCTTGACAAATTTATTTTATACAAAAATGTTAAGCTTATAATACACTTGATAAAAGCACTCATGTAGATATTTTTTATTATTCTTACAAGATTTCCAGGAGTAGACCATGCATTTGATTCTCCCTTTTATTTTAAAGGCAAAATCCTTTTCCGACGAAGTCATGTAAGAGACGTGGCCATGAAGAGACTACGCTTTATTGACGACTATTGCAGAGTAAGTCTCTCATTTCCTTCCTTTCTTCCTCTTTGTAAGAGCTTTTGTGTTTTTTTACTCTTTTATGTCGTTATCTAATATGTGTAGGCTTTATTACTTTATTTAGAAAGCCATTAAACTCTGAGAGGTTCTATATAGCTTTGTCCTTCAACAAACACTGTTTATGTTTGTGTCACATGTTGTTGTCATGGGGAAGTGCAACTCAGGACATCATTAAAAGTGTTGTTATTGCATTGGCGAGCCTCAGGGTTCAGTATTAAGTCCGTTTTTCTTTTTTGAAAAAGTTATGAGGGAGCTGTATGTGTGTTTACTGTGAGTATGGTAAAAATACTATTACAGGCAATGTTGAAAATCACACAATTATCAAAGCACATTCCTAAAAACCTATAAATTTTGCGATCTATAATTCATAATCATAACTCCTGTATAGCAGTCCCACAACATTCTGTCACTCGATGACACTCGAATACACTGTTAGAAAAGTCTAGTGGCTGAAAATGAGCTTTTTACAGTGTCTGCTATAATGTTAGTGTTGTTTTGCTTATTGCCACATTATATCATTATGATAACATAATCTATGCCTTTAGTGATTTCCTGAAGATAAATACCAAAAAATAACACAACTGGAATAACTACAGCAGTCGCCATCGTCTGATCTCATATGAAGCAAGAGATCGTGATGACATATGATGAAGTGTGCAGGTGTTGTAGTGCTGTCCCAATTCTTAGGTGTAAATTTTGAAGCCCTTCCCCTTCACACATGGTTTTAAGGGCCAAGGGGAAGGGGTACAAAATAGAATTGGGATTGGGCCTTTATTTCTTGGAACTCTGAAGTGACAATTCTGACCTCAGAGTTTTGACTTTTTTTAGCCTCAGCATTTAAATTTATTTAGTAAAATCACAATTGCAAAGCATACAGTAGACTCAGAATTCTGTCTGTAATACTGTGTTTACACCAGACATGGCATGTGCGAATAAATTGCGCTATTTGCGTGTAAATAGATGCGTGCACTTTTTGAGTTTGCTCCTTTGATTCACACATTACATTTGCTTAAGTCGCGCGTGAAATTCACTACACAATAAAGGCGGATTTCTGCCCGGTGACTCTAGCTTCGTTTCTAAATGGCTAACATGGATTTTATTGAATAGCTGTGTTTATGTGCTTTAGGAAGGCTGAAAAACGGCGTAGATTAATTCGGCGCCAAGTCTAAATTCACTAGATCCTTTTATAGGTGCACCCAGCTCTGTGAGTTCATCAACTTCTCCAGAAACTGTACCTGGATGATGGAAGCAGGGATTCGCCCCAACCTCCCCCTTCACTATCTTCACTTTCGTCTGAGACTACCAATCCCCCCCCCCCCCCCTTCACTTTCGTTTGCGACACCTCTCTTCTCTGGTAACATGATGGATCCGTTACCCCCGATCTGTTCCTGGACCTCACAATTTTCACATTAAGCACCGGATGGAGGCTTTCAGCGGTGCTTCAGACTGAGCCGAGTCCAGTTAAGCATCAGTTGCGTCGCTTCACTTCCATTCATGAATTCTCTCGCGGGGCATCATGGGATAGCGCAGCGTCCATGGGATGCGCACTTCAGAATCTCGCCGGAAGTAGTAAGTCATCCGGGTACTTCTCGCATACTGATTTTCGAATTCTATGAATTCGGACATACTACTCGGCTCGCATACTGATTTTAGTGTACTGTATAGTATGGAAGTATGCGGTTTCGGACGCAGCCATGGTCATAATTACACCTCAACAAGAGCAAGCTCCTGATTGGTTAATGCGCGCGAATGTCCACTGAAGTTCAGATTTTACAACTCGAATGATCTGCGTGTTAAGTGTGTCATGCATGTCAAACACGCAAAATGCTCAACTTGTGCCGCTTCATTCGATTTAATCATGTCATTCGCGGTGCTTCATTCGAGCGAATCGCATCATACGCTTCCTCATTCAAGCGAATCGCACTGCAGGATGTCTATTCACATCTAAATCACTCGCACTTATAGCTTCATCCGCATCTGGTGTGAACGCAGCATAAGATATATTGCAAATGTGATAAAGTTTGCAATAACCGTTTTTATTTTAAATTGTCATTTATTTAGTCAACTACCTTATACAACAAATTTAATTTGACTCTCTGTGGTCGTTAAAAAACCCGGCATCCTGGCCAAAGTTTCCCACTGGCCTCCCAACTATCCCCATATCATAATTGGCTTCATCACTCTGTCTCCTCTCAACCAATCAGCTGGTGTGTGGTATCCAGGTGGATGCTGCACACTGGTGGTGGATCATAGATATATACATTAGATGTCGCCTACCCTGCTGTTGTCTATTAGAAGGAATGCGTCAATAGAGCCGCCATTTTAGTACAGGGTAGCGCTCCTTTGAAATGAATGCAGGACCAAGGTGCAGTGGAGGACTGTGGCCATCCAAAGCCAGAGATATACACATATACACATATATCTATGATCGGGAGTTTTCCCGGTGGTCAGTATGCAAATATTTTTTTAAATTACAAAACATTATAATTTTACATCACTTTTCTACATTGATGGATGTGACCGCATGGGCATTCCTGACAAATAGTGTGTGTTTGTGTGCGTAGAAATGTATTATCCTCCCTAGCTGTTTAACTTGATCTAATCCGAGTCCTGAAACACCCCCCCCTCTCCTGCTTTCACTTCTCATTCTGACGGAGGGAGCGATTGGTTTGTGAATGAATCCCCGTTATGAATGACTCGTTCACTTAGCCAAAAATAATACAAGTTTCTAGCACCGCAGCATCTTGTTGTTATATATTTTATAACATTGTTTGCTTATTTTTTTCAACAAAACTAGCATAAGCTTAGAATTTAGTGCGAGTTGATGCTCCTTTGCCTTATGTTGATTGCAGTTGGTGACGGTAACATCAGTAACGTTACTTGTTAAGCACAAAAGATCATAACATACAAAAACGAAATCTTACCTATGAAATGTGATGACTTTGTGCTTTGTTTTCTTTGTTTGCTTGTTACTAAACCCGTACACTGCGCTAAAGTCCAGCATCTTCACATTGGCACACTGTCTTGACTAGAGCGGTTGAATGACATTTGTCCTGAGAGCACTGTACAAATGTGGCGGCGCTATTGACGCGTGCTCAGGGTCCCTATGTGATATCTCGTGTATATATCTATGGTGGTGGATTAGTAGATTCCCCCCAAAAATGTGTAAAGCTCTTCGAGTGTCCAGAAAAGCGCTATATAAATGTAAGGAATTATTATTATTATTAAGTCTAGTCAACTAAAAATGCATAATGCAACTTGCTATTCTTAGAAATTTGTGACCCTTTATATAAAATACTGAATTTAAAGTATTTAGTGTTCTTTCAAAACTCCTCAACCTTTTGTTTTGAGTTCCTCTAGGGGGTTTCAAGGCATAAATAGCAGTGTCAGATCCTCACAAACCACAAAAATTATACACTTTGAGTTTTATGCGTGTTTATCACGTTTGAGAGTGAATTTGCCTCATTATCGCATAATATCTGCCATCTTGCTGAAATCTGATTATGCTAATGTGCCAAACAACAAAACTCCCTCAACACAAACAGAAATGAGTCTGTGAAAGGCTTTGACACACACGACACATTCAGTTACACAAGTATAGAAATGACAACAAACACTTTGCCAGTAGTCGTAGCTAACCCAACAACAGCCTTAAATTGCTTGAAGGGATTTTAATGACTTGTTTCTTTATCTTTTCCCCTCGAGTGTCTTGTATCTTTCCCTTTCCTTCCCCCTCCTTCCTGTTGGAATAGAGACCACTTTTTTTTTAAAACACACACACACACACACACACACACACATACGGAGACAGTGGATGTAAACAAACACAGAGGCACACTCAAATGGAGAGCAGCTGTTAAACTGAGTTGATACTGAGCGTTATGGGATGTCTTGGATGGAGTGCTGTTGTGACAACAATCTCCATTACATTCACATAAAGGATGTCACTTTAGAACCTAAAATTAAACATCCTTCAGATGCTCATCTCTAATGTTATATCCATAATTAATTGCATATTTAAATATCTGATGAGAAAATGAAACACACACAGAAATAATTCAAAAAGACTGAATAATGTTGACTGGCAATAAAAGTTAGAACTTCAGGTTTGTAGTTCTGTTCCTGTATGTTTAGTTAATGCACAGTTAGTACAGGAGATGTGTCATGCAATTATATTATATTATATTATATTATATTATATTATATTATATTATATTATATTATATTATATTATATTATATTATATTATATTATATTCTATGTTTATATATATATATATATATATATATATATATATATATATATATATATATATATATATATATATATATATATATATATTTACATTTTATTTATTTTTATATATTAATATATTATTTAGCACATTGAATTTAAGTGTTAATTTAATTTTTTACTTTTACTTTTAATTTAGTTGTATTTTATTCTATATTTTATTCTATTTTATTTATTTATTTATTTTTTTATTCTATTTTATTATTTTATTTTATTTCATTTCATTTTATTCTATTCTATTTTACTTTTTTATTTTATTCTATTTTATTATTTTATTTCATTTCATTTTATTCTATATTTTATTATATTCAATTTTTTATTTTATTTTATTTTATTCTATATTTCATTTTATTCTGCTTTATTTTTTATTTTATTTTATTTTATTCTATATTTTATTCTATATTTAATTTTTATTTAATTTAATTTTACATTCTTTTCTTTTCTTTTATTTAATTTCCTTCACAATGTCTGAAGCTGATTAAGATGTTGCAGATCTCAAAAAGAGACATGGCATTACTCTAAATTCACTGGGCGTAATTTGAGAGACATGAATTTAATTGGCCTTTAATTAATTTTTTTTTTTTTTTTCATAGTTTTTCTTTCAGTATTATAAATTGTACTCTATTATTTTGACATTTTACTATATTATTATAGTTTTACCTTTCTAAAATAAGGACTAAACAAACAGTTTAAGATTTATTTAAAGGTGCCCTATAATGAAAATTTGGGTAAATACCAAGGCATAGTAGAATAATAAAAGATCAGTAACGAGTATACTGTGAGCCTCTGACACCAATGTTTCCTTGTCTCATGTAAATTCCACGAGTGTAAAACAGCGGTGGACAACGGGTCAATCCGAAGACAAAACAAACTGTGATGAGACACAGGCCATGCCATCTTCATTTGCATGTATACCTACTTTAGGTCATTCATCCGGACCTGACAAGCAACCATGTCATCAAGCTCTGAGATCATAAAAAAGCTCTGAGATCATTAATATGCATGCCTCAGGCTGCATTTGATAAGCAACAACGTTTTCTAGTGAGACAACGATGATAAATTTCCTCCCTTAGTTATTTTAAGCGTATATTTAACTTACTATGTATGTGGGACTTTTATTTTGAAAACGCGAGCGCCAAATTGTTTACGGTGCATTACTGTGCAACGACAGCATGGGACATGTTTCAAACTCACCTCAGGACACAAGATGGAAAATTTACAGATTATACATGTATTCATCTCCTCTCTAGAGAGGCATAAGGTACATATTTTGTTAATTTATCGTGTTTATTGTGAAATTCGATGCGTGTGTTTCAACAAACACATGTAGACTGCTGAATCTTGTCAAATCGCTCTGCTCAAATGTCATCTGTTTATGGAGATGGTTCATGTTCACTCTCTTTTGTCAAGTTTAATTATAGTTTAGCCTTTATCCACAACAGATCTGGTGAGCAAAATAGGTTAACGATACTCTGATTGGGTTTATATTTGTCCGTGTTCAGCGTACATCATGCTCTGTGTGTGTCTGAGCTCATTAATATTCACGACACGAGCCATATATGGTCAATCATGGACCTTCTAATTCTATGAGTATTTTGTGAAGTAGTAAATGAGCTTATAAAACTGTGTCTGGAGATTTTTTGAACTTACCAAAGCCATAAACCAAATATGTAGATATCAGAGATCAATTTAACTTATTAAACCAGTGCAGCATATGGCACCTTTAAATCGGCCTGTGATTATGTAATTTCTTGCAAGTTCAGCAATATTGTATTTAAATTTTATATTGGAAGTTGTATTTTACTGTTTTTATTGTTTACTTTATTATTTTTTATTACACTAAATTAAAGCACACAATTGGCAGCTAGTTTAACTTAAATCAACATTTAATTATGCAACAGTTGATTGTATGACATTTAGATAACCAACTTCCTCCGGATTTCCTCTGTCCTTTCCCTATAAAACAGAGAGAGAGAGAGAGAGAGAGAGAGAGAGAGAGAGAGAGAGAAAGAGAGAGAAAGAGAGAGAAAGGGACGAGTCTTTGAAGAGCTTAACGTAGGATGTTTACTAGCTATTTCCTGTGAAAGCCTTAATTAGACAAACCGTCTCCATTTAATTGCATTGTGTTCTTCAAAGATAAATAAATAACAGCATTTTTCTCCAGGGATTCTTCCCTCTCCTGCTCCTTCCGTTTTCGTTTTTTTTCCTTCTCCCCTCTGTTCTTTCAATAATTTTCACATCGTGTTTGAGAGCTTGTAAAGCAGTTGAAACACAGGCTGAATTTGTTAGACAAATGTTTAAGGGATGCGTTGAAGCAAAATCGCATCTTTAGCGCAGTATTTTAAAGGGTACGTATGTAACCCTTTGTATGGGACTTTGTTTATGTAAAGCACTTTGAATTGCCAATGTGTAAAAAATGTGCTATATAAATAAACTTGCTTTGCCTTGTGTGGGAGTCGGTTGCTCTATCAAGGAGGCTAAACCATGAGCCCTAGCGTCTGTCACTAGAGCACCTTTTAGAGGTCAGAGGAGTGAGGTTTACCTGCACAGCACTTCACTAGCTGGCCTGTTACACTCAGCCCCCAAATCTTACTCCCATCTCGGACGAGCCCCCACATGTAACCCACTGGTCCTACTGCACCCAACCCACGCTGAGCTGGGATCGAACCGGCGACTCTCCGCATGGGAGTTAGTTGCTTTAACAAGGAGGCTAAAGACCATGGCCCCTAGTGTCTGTCGCTAGAGCACCTTTTAGAGGTCAGAGGAGTGAGGTTTACCTGCACAGCACTTCACTAGCTGGCCTCTGTTACACTCACCCCCCCACGCCCCTAAATCTCAGTTTCATCTAGGTCACGGCACCAATGTAACCCACCAGTCCTACACCACTCAACACGCTCCGTGCTGGGATTAAACTGGCGGCTCTTTGTATGGGAGATGGTTGCTCTATCAAGGAGGCTAAAGACCTTGGCCTCTGGCGTTTGTCCCTAGAGCACCTTATATAGGTCGGAGAAGTGAGGTTTACCTGCACAGCATATAAAAAAACTATAGGTGGGCATAGATTAATTTTTTTAATCTAGATTAATCTAGATTAAAATGGCTCATTTGAATTCTGCCGAAGGCATTCAGAATATGTGTGCTACCCAAATAATAAGTCTTTGAGAACGGGTTTCAGATATTCAGGTATGCAGATATTAGTGGCAATACTGACAAACTATTCCCGTCATGTAGGACTTTTCGCCATATTTTCCGACAAGATCCACACAGGCGGCTGTCAGTAAAGGACCGCACAGACACACAGACGCACACACACAAACACACACACACACATCGCGAAATGCAGAAGTTTTTTTTCTTCTCATTTGGCGTGCGTTATCAAATTCCATAACACTCTCACCTGTCCTTACTCATTTATTTGCGTCTAATACCCCAGTTTGTCACAAAGGCATGAATTAAATGTTCGTGAGTTAAAGTGAAACTGCTCAACTGCAGTTAAAAGTCAGGCATCCTGCTGATTTGATTTAGAAGGGCACTTCTTTCCCAGACGGCTCACCGATCATGTATACATCCGCGCTAAACTATCAAGGTGAAAGTCATCATAGCTTGCGTAGAAAAGACCCAGCTCTCACCCAACTTTGAGAATAGATTAACAGCAATATTTTTTTATTGCACGATAAGAGTCTCGCGTTAACGCTGATAACGGCCCACCACTAAAAATAACTTAAAGTTGTTACACAGACTTTAAATAGCGTGTACAGCAACACATTTTGAGCTTAAAATGAGAAAAAGACAGCCACAATTGTGACAAACATGTCCAGAAATGTCTTGAATACACCATCCTCTTTGATTATGTTTTCATTTGCTGAATTTAATTTAAGACGACTCTATAATGGTCTGTTTTTCTGTCCGCCAGGCGCTGGTCCGGCTTCCTCCACAGATCTCTCAGAGTGAGGAAGTCCTGCGCTTCTTCGAGACCAAACCAGATGATATCAACCCTCCTGTCGAGTGAGTGTCTCACGCACACACATTAAGACACACACATTTGTTGGTTTTGGTGGTTTACGAGGACTCTTCATAGGTGTAATGTACTGTAAGAACCCCTGATTATATGGCCCTACCCCTAAATCCATTCCTCAAACCATTTTTAAATGTTAAAAGACATTGGTAAGTATGATTTTTAAGCATTTTGATTTACAAGGACATCAGGCATGTCTCTGTAAACCACTATAATAGACGAATCTTCTAACTACTTATTTAAAATGAGTTGAATTTACACAATTCTTAATTTTTTTTAAGACAATGTAATTGTTTTATGTTTAATCCACTCACGTTTGTAAAAACAATTACGTTAACCTAATCGATTTGTGTTGGGCCAACATGAAGGAATTGTGTGAAACCAGCGTATTTTACAGTGTAGAGTACAACCAGGTCATATATTTATGTCATTATACAAAAAAAAAAAACTGTCCTTGTAAACCACCAAAACCAGTACAATCCCACACTGATTGGCCCGACCAAACAAAATGTCCCCATGAGGTCAAAATTTACTGGTATTGCTATACTTGTGGGGACATTTGGTCCCAACAGCATAAGGAATACGAGGTACAAACACGCACACACACTTCAGCAGAAGTCTCTATCTGATGTTTATTTGTGATTTTGCAGTCTTTTAGCATTTCATGCAATGTGCTCAGATTGGTTACAGCATCATAACATTTACTGTATAGAAATAAACAGACACGTAGGCATACACTTGCATAATTTACAGCACTCCTCCACACTTTGCATGGAGTTTTGAGCCTCCTGCCGTATTTACATGTTTTTTTTATTTGATTTTTATCATGTTATCCTCAAGAATGTGACTCCATCTTAAGAGAACGTGTGCGTGTGTGTGTGTGTGTGTGTGAACTGAGGTGCAAATGTGTAAAGGAGAAAGAAGCGTTTTCTTCATTCTCAGGCTTTAAGATGGCATTGTTTAATTAACACTGATGTGGATATGTAGAGTCCTTTGAGAGAGAGAGAGAGAGAGAGAGAGAGAGAGAGAGAGAGAGAGAGAGAGAGAGAGAGAGAGAGAGAGAGAGAGAGTGTGTGTGTGTGTCTTTCCCCAGGCTGCTCCATAATTAGCTCTTGTGAATCCTGTGGAAATTTAAACCACAAGAATTAAATTTAAAGATGAAAGACAGGGGGAAAAACCGAATAGAGAGAGTTTTTTTTTTGTTATATACCATTCAAATGTTTCCCAAAGGTTTGGGGTCAATAAGACGTTTTTAGTTGTTTTTATGTACTTTTTTGTTCAGCAAGAACACCTTAAATTGATTAAAAGGGTCAGTGAACGCTTTTAGAAATAAAGGTACACAATCTGTCACTGGGGCAACCCAGTGGCGCAGTAGGTAGTGCTGTTGCCTCACAGCAAGAATGTCGCTGGGTCGTAGGTTCGAACCTCGGCTGAGCTGGGTCAGTTGGCGTTTCTGTGTGGAGTTTGCATGTTCTCCCTGGGTTTGCGTGGGTTTCCTCCGGGTGCTCCGGTTTCCCCCACAGTCCAAAGACATGCAGTACAGGTGAATTGGGTAAGCTAAATTGTCCATAGTGTATGAGTGTGAATGTGTGTGTGGAAGTTCCCAGAGATGGGTTGCGGCTGGAAGGGCATCCGCTGCGTAAAATCGTGCTGGATAAGTTGGCGGTTCATTCCGCTGTGGCGACCCCGCAAGGGACAAAGCCGACAAGAAAATGAATGAATGAATCTGTCACTGGGGCGGTATCTTTTCAAAAGATACATTTTTGTTTTTAATGGGTCTTTAATGGTACATATTAATACCTAAAAAGTACAAATGTGTACCACATAGTTGCTTAAAGGTACAAAAGTGAACATTTAAGGTACAAAAGTGTACCCTAAAGCAGTGGTCCCCAACCTTTTTATCAACGCGCACCGGTCAATGCTTGGAAATTTTACTGGGGTGCATATTCTCAGAGGATGACATGCTGACAAAACATTGCTGTCACTCTGATACAAGTTTTATTCATGAAGAAAATGACAAAGTAGCAGTTTGGGTGTTCTGTGTTTGTCTGAGGTAATTAGTCGACCGAAATGTGTATATTCCATACAAACTGAAGCTGACCGGTCATTTCGTGTTACATGACTCGCGGTGCGCTCTTGGCATTCATTCAACTGGGTGTGTCTGGAGGCGCGAGCGCATCACACCGCTTGCGTGCGCAAGCCATGCACCTCCATGGGAAATAACGATTTTGTGCGAACTCGATATGACACGATATGCGAACGACCACTAAAAGGCCACCATCTTTATAGATGGACCACTGCCATAAAGGAACTAATGTCCACCCTAGAGAGATTATGTACCTTTATTTCTGAGTGTCAAGACATTTATAAAGTTACACAAATAATACTACAGCTAAATTCTGTTTTTGAGCTCAAAGAATCCTTAAATGTTTAATTAACATAGGCTCATTTTGAAAACGTAGCCCTATATACACTGTAAAAAAAATCTGTTATTTTACGGTTTATTTCCGGCATCTGAGGTGCCGGAAATAAACCGTAAAATAACGTCCGTTATATTAAAATAATGGACATTAAAAAAAATTTACCTACGTTTAAATTTCTGGTAAATATTAACCTCTATTATTTTAAAGTAAATTTCTGTAATTTAACAGCCGTTATTTTACGGTTTATTTCCAGCACTCCAGCTGCTGGAAATAAACCGTAAAATTACGGATGTTTTCATAATGTACATTTCTGGAGATCCTGAATTATGTAGCCAGAAGTACGTATGGCTGCATTTTGTCTTCAAAACGAATGCTACAGGGTGGTTTGATGCCGTTCCTTTTCGCGCTTACCAGCTGACCGCTTACCTTCATGTGGATGGCTTTTCTGCTGTTACAAGTTTGTCCAGTGGCTCGCAGCAAATGTTGGAGGATTTGAGAGTTGATTGTGATGATGGGGTTCAAGTCCGGGAAAGAATGGTTCCAGAAAGCAGGTAAAACAGAAACAAAAGCCAAAAAATAAAACAAACAAGTAAATAACATGGTAAGAATGTTGTAAAATCTGAAAAAGAGGTAAAAATCACGCTGCCGCGAGGGCTTTTTTTTTTCTGAATTGCTTTTCGAAAGCACTGTCGGTTGGGTTTAGGGAAGGGGGTGGGTGGGGAGATCGGTTAGTCGGTCAGTCGGTCAGTCAGTCAGTCGACAGTGGCCTCTGGTGGATTTACACGAGAAAAGCAGGCATGAATGGCACTCTCAAGAGAAATTTGAGATCTGAAAAAGCGCACACAGCGGCCTCTGGTGGATTCGCAAAAACAAAAACAGCAAAAAAGTTACCTCCTGGGACATATTTAGCACTCTCCAGAAATGGCCTGGGTTGTTTTGAAAAGGTATCACCCCAGTGACAGATTTTGTACCTTTATTTCAGAGTGTGAAGACATTTATAAAGTTACGAAATAATAATACTTCAAATAAATGTTGTTTTTGAGCTCAAAGAATCTTTAAGTGTTTTGTTTCCACAAAAAATAGACATATAGTACACAGAAAAAAAATATTCATTGGATTTACTCAATTTATTCAAAGGTAAGTGGTTGCAAACAATTTTTATGGGCTGAATGTAAACAAACAACTTAATTGAGTAATGTTCAACTTAATTAATTTGTTTAAATTCAGCCCATATAAATAGTTTGCAACCACTTACTGTGCCTTAAAAAATTGAGCAAATCAAATTAATCATATCTAATCATATGTAATCACATTTACAGATATAGAGAACATGTAGTACAGGTTGTCAGTAATTTATATTAATAACCATTAATTAATTCAATAATTAATTTAATAATAATAGTGTGCTTTTGTGTTGTTGAACAATTCAGTCACTCATGCTGTCTTGTTTGTTTTTAATCTCATGTTGTCAGACTTGCTTTGTGTAGTAGTGGAACAAAAAAGAGCCTGAGAGCATTTACGTTCATCCTTGCGTCTTCAGATTTTTCTCTCTTTCCTTCTTCTTCTTCTGTACTCGGAGCTGTCCGTCACACACTCCTTTTACATTCCCTGCTATTCTTTCCCTCTGTCTGGATTTTTCCCCAGTGATGTGGAGTAGGCAATCTATTTTCACGTTCAAAACACATTCATCATATGCTGCAGCGGCTACACACACACACACACACACACACACACACACACACACACACACACACACACACACACACACACACACACACACACACAGCTCACTCTTTACAACCACGCTGTAGCTAACAAGAAAAAAAAAACTGTCTTCATTTTGTCTGTCATCTCCAGTGCAGCCTTGAACACTCATGGCTGTATGTAGCTCTTCATGACTGTAGTCCTCTGTTACACTGCAATATGAGTGTGTTTGTGTGTGTTCGTGTTCGTAGAGTGAAAAACACACCTTACTGGATGCTATCAAGGACATGCTAATATGTACTTCATCCATATTTTTGATACTGTCCCCATAGTGCATTATAAATTATTCATATTGCATTTGAAGCACAAGGTGATTGCTTTACAACTTGTGTGCTCCTGAGGTCAAAGAGACTTTGAATAAGACTACTCGGTGTTATTTGGAATATAAAGAATTTAATTTGTAATAATGTGTAGGCACGGTGGCTTAGTGGTTAGCACTGTCGCCTCACAGCAGGAAGGTCGCTGGTTCGAGTCCCGCCTGGGCAAGTTGGCTTTTCTGTGTGGAGTTTGCATGTTCTCCCCGTGTTCGTGTACGTTTCCTCCGGGTGCTCCGCTTTCCCCCACAAGTCCAAAGACATGCGCTATAGGTGAATTGGATGAATTTAATCGACTGTAGTGTGTGTGAATGAGAGTGTATGCGTGTTTCCCAGTACTGGGTTGCAGCAGGAAGGGCATCTACTGCATAAAACATATGCTGGATAAGTTGGCGGTTCATTCCGCTGTGGCAACCCCTGGTAAATAAGGGACTAAGCCGAAGGAAAATGAATGAATGAATGGATCTTAAGAAAACTACTGTTGTTCAATGACATCCCTAATTAAACTTACTTGACTATTTACCCTAATTATCATAGCTAAAAATTTAAATGACACTTTAATTGACGTTTAAATAGAGCTGAATGCTAGCATCTTGCAAAATAACTAGAAAAAATTAAGATAGAAATTAGGAAGAACTTAGTTACTTGAAATAAGGCATTAAAACTATTGTTTAGGGCATCCGCTGCGTAAAACATGTGCTGGATAAGTTGGCGGTTCATTCCGCTGTGGGGACCCCAGATTAATAAAGGGACTAAGCCAAAAAGAAAATAAATGAATGAATGAATGAACTATTGTTTAAACATGGGGAAATATTTTAAAAATAAAATTTTTGTCTTATTCTTGAATTGAACAATTCAATAATTGAAGTGATAGTTATAACTGAACACGTCAAAGTTTTTCTCAGAAAACATTTTTCTAAAGGTGGTGTTGACTTGAAATTTTTCCTGAATGTTGGTAACAACCAAAGAAATCCATATATGCAAAGAAACAAATCTAAATAGTTTACAAATGAAGTTATGCGTAATAAAAAAAAAGGAAATGATGCAGCGAAAAAGTATTGAACACATGAAGAAAGGGTGATGTAGAAAGGCAGTGAAAGCCCAGACAGCAGCTGAAATCTCTCAGCAGCTCTTCAGCAACCTTCTGCTCTTCGTCATTGTAAATAAATATTAGCTGCTTCAGTCCAACATTTACATTATCAGGATGATGAAGATGAAACCAGGGTGGAAATTTCACCAAGACAATGATCCAAAACACAGCCAAGGAAACTTGCAAATGCTTTCAGAGAAAGTAAATCAAGCTGTAGAATCAGAATCAGAATTAGAAAGAGCTTTATTGCCAGGTATGTTCACACATACGAGGAATTTGTTTTTGTGACAGAGCTTCTACAGTGCAATAGAATTACAGAGAAGGGACTAAAAAAACAGATAATGAATATATTTTAAAAAGTATGCAAATATACAAATTGACAAGTGTAAAATGGCCCAGCCAATCACCTGACTCGAATCCAATAGAGAATACAAATTAAAAATCAGATTTGATAGATGAAACCCACAGAATCATCAAAATTTTTACACTCTGTTGAAGTCTGTGAAAAACTCACACCTGAGCAAATCATGTGACTTCATTCTCCATATGAGAGGTGTCTTAAAGCTGCCGTCACCAAAAAAAAGCATTTTATATACAGCATTAAATACGTTTCAGTAGTTTAGTATTTTCTCCTTGTGTCATTCCATTGTTATTACACAGAACTCATTTTCAGATTTGTTTATTTTTATTTTTAATTTTTTGTTTGTATTGTTTGGGTTTTAACAAAATCTGGTTCAATTCCATGTCAACAACTCCAAAATATTAATCCCGCAAGAAAAAACGTGATGTGTTCAATACTTATTTTCCCCACTCTGTATATATATATATATATCAAGTTATTATAAAACTAAAATAAAATAATGAATAAAATTAAATTAAATATTTATAGTTTAGTGTGTATTTATAGTAAAACATATAATTTTAAAACTTAAAATTGTGAAATAAAAGATGAACACAGTATGTACAGTATACAATTATATATATATATACACAGTAATTTCTTTTTAATTCTTAAAAGTTTTTTTTTTTTGGTTATGGCAGTATTTGATTTTTATTTTGATGTTTATTCTAGATTTTTATTACAATTGCATAACTTTAATTAGTTATATTTTATAGGGGGAATATTCCTTGAATTAAGCTATTCCTTTAAAAGTCCAGATGTCTTTTAAATAAACCGTGGACCAGATTATTATCCCTTTAAACAGATGGCTATTTGGTAACATTACCTAGACTTTTGGTTTGGAGAGTCACCGAGTTCATTGAGTGATGTGGAGTAATGGATGAGCTGAGCGCGGTCTGTCGTGAGGACGCTTGAAGTGAAGGTGAAATTTGAGCTGCGTTTGTGCCGTGTAGTGGTTCTGTTTTTAGACGGATATGAATTATTGATTTGCTGAAGATTTCCACCGGGAAATAAATCCCCCTGAGGAAACACATGCTCTTGATCTCGAGAGCTTGACCACTCTCAGTAAAGGCTGATCTATGGTCAGGTTTCTCACCTGAAGGGAAAGTCACACTGGTTTGATTCCAGACGTGTAACTGATTTCAGAACAGTGCTTTGACAATCACAATTTTCAAGGGAGTTCATAGTCTGCAATGGTTTTGTTTAGTGTGTTTGTTTATGTACTATTAATGTTATTAAAGACAACTTTTTGAGAGGAAAAAGTCTCAGTTTGGTCTCAAAGTCTCAAGTTTTTTTTTTATCCATTCAGCCAATCGCAAAATAAAAGTCCAAATAACAGTTTTGATCATCTTTCTATTTAAATTCTGTAGTTACATCCTGTACTAAGACTGATAAAAGTTGCTATTTTTTAGGTCAATATTTCAAAACTCTCTTTGAATTTTTTGAGCGAGATGCTAATGGTCTAATCTGATTGAATGATTTATGCTAAGCTAAGCTAAAATACTGTTCTGCCAAACTGGCTGAATGCATTCAAAAACTCTGGGTACTTGTAAAATGAGCCTATTTCCAAAAAATATATATAAATAAAATAAATTAGAAGCGTTCCTTTAAGAGAGGAAAACACTTCTCAAAAAAAACAACATTTTTAGTAAAGTAGTTGGCATATTGAATGAAGTAAGGCCTCATTTGCATATTTAAATCATTTTAGAAAAGTTACACACACAATTTTTAAAAGTTTTTATTTTTAATTGGTAGTGTAATCAATCAACTATGGAACCATGGTGTTATCTATGTTTTTTTACCACTTGGCTTAAGACTTAAGTGTGTCTCACTTTAAATATGTGTGTACTGGTTTACTTGACACAGTATTAATTAATGATATATATGAGCTAGTTGTGCTCAATTAAAGTGGTTTACGAGGACATGCTTTGTTTCCTCATTATCAAAAACACTTGAAAATCTTAACTGGGTCTTTTGACAATCAAAATTTGCCACAGGTTTCCTGAGAAGGTTGAATTGTGAATAGTAGGGTAGGGTAAGGCCATATAATAAGCATTTTTATAGTATAAAATACCTTACACATATGGCGAGTCCTCCTAAACCATATATACAAGTACATGTGTGTGTAGCTCTTATCATGGACAATGTAGGGCACTGTTGACAATGTACCTCCTCCGTAACACAGCTGGAGGGAAAGAGCTCCATCCATCTTAGAAAGACAGACAAAGATCCTCTTTGAAAGCTCAGAATAAGCCACGACTGATTTGTAATCCCACTACATTACATTGGACTGGGAATTCATGGAGTCGGACATTTTGTGTTCAAGATTTAGACTTTAAAAAGTGAGTTATTTGCAGATATATACAGTTAAAGTCAGAATTATTAGCCCTCCAGTATATTTTTTCCCCAATTTATGTTTAACGGAAAGAGGATTTTTTTCAACACATTTCTAAACATAACAGTTTTAATAACTCATTTCTAATAACTGATTTCTTTGATCTTTGCCATGATGACAGTAAATAATATTTGACTTGATATTTTTCAAGATACTAGTATTCAACTTAAAGTCACATTTAAAGGCTTAATTAGGCAAGTAAGGGTAACTAGGCTAGTCATTATATAATGATGATTTGTTCTGTAGACAATTAAAAAAATATTGCTCAAGGGGGCTCATAATTGATCTAAAATGGTTTTTAAAAAATTTAAACGGCTTTCATTCTAGCCGAAATAAAACAAATAAGACTTTCTCAAGAAGATAAAATATTATAGGAAATACTGTGAAAATGTCATTGTTCTCTAAAACATAATTTGGGAAATATTTGAAATTCGAAATATGATGCATTCCATTATATCTGAACTCATTTGAAACAATAATTAACATGCCACCTAGTTTTGTAAGTTTTGCTCGATACACCAAAATTAGGCACTTTGTCTTTGACGTATAAACCAAATATATAGTTTTCAATAATGCAATACCAGTAAATAGTATATATTTTGTTATACAGCATAAAGTATAAGAGGGGAAACTGACTTCAAGTATTTGGATCCATCTGCTGGAAAACCTGCAAATTGCAGCTTTAATGGACAAAACTCTATGATATCTGCGATTCTGAACAATAGTTAACATTTGTTCATTTGGGATAATTGAGCGTTTCATTTAACATGTTTAATTCTAGGGTCAGTTATTATTTTGTTTTATTTTTGTAGAAGGAATAACTACAAAATAAAATAAAAAATTATTTAGATATTTAATACATTTAACTTCACCAAAAGTCTAATGTAAACATCAAGGGATTACTAAAACAATACCAATAAAGATATCATTTTTATTCTAAATATGAAAGAATAGTAGAGTAGAATAGTACAGGAATGACACAGAGGAACAATATTTTTACTAATATATTTTTCAAAAATATCAAACAATAGAAATCCATTCTGCTTTAAGGAGCTGAAGCATTTATTAAGACATTTATTTACACATCTGCTGTGTAAAACATATGCCGGAATATTTGGCGGTTTATTCCGCTGTGGCAACCCCTGATGAATAAAGGGACTAAGCCGAAGGAAAATCAATAAACGAATGAATAAATGAATGATTAGAGTTAATAATTACAGTTTTGGAGTCAATGCTGGTTTCACAAAATAACTTTTGACAGTTCTTAAAAGTGGGCGACGCGGTGGTGAAGTAGGTAGTGCTGTCGCCTCACAGCAAGAAGGTCGCTGGTTCGACATTTCACTTGACATTTCTGTGTGGAGTTTGCATGTTCTCCCCGCGTTCGCGTGGGTTTCCTCCGGTTTCCCCCACAAGTCCAAAGACATGCGGTACAGGTGAATTGGGTAAGCTAAAATTGTCCGTAGTGAATGAGAGTTGTATGGGAGTTTCCCAGCGATGGGTTGCAGCTGGAAGGGCATCCGCTGCGTAAAACATATGCTGGATTAAGTTGGCGGATCATTCCGCTGTGGCGACCCCAGTTTAATAAAGGGACTAAGCCAAAAAGAAAGTGAATGAATGAGTTCTTAAAAGTATTTACTTTTAGTGTGAAGAACATTATAATTATCTGAAGAACCATTTTTCACTCAAAGGAAACATTTTTGAATATAAAAATGAATGTTTCTATGAATTTTAATAAATCATAAATGCCTTTCAAAAACATTCATTTTAAAGAGCCCCTATTATACATTAAAAAGGGTAATATTTTGGTTTTAGGGCCCAAAAAACAGTCTGCATGCAAAGTCAAAAAACACTTTCATTGTCTTATAATATGCATTTATTTTTATCTAATTATCCCAGCGACTCCCATATGAATCGTTCAGTGAATCATTTGTTCCCAAAGCCCTCCTTAGCGCGAAGCTAATCTGCGCTGATTGGACCAATGACAGCCTGTTGCGATTGGTCGACAATGACAGCGTTCAGCACGAGACAGCGTGAAATGCCCATCACGGCTTATCAACAATATAGAAGTAGTGTATGTGTGAGCATACCTGCCAACACTCCTGTTTTTCCCGGGAGTCTCTCGTATTTTAGACACATCTCCAGCCACCCACCCATTTTGTCATTAATCCCGGAAAACTCCCGTAATTATCCCGTGTTTGTGTGCGCAACAACTGGGCGGGGCTTAAGTTTGGTATCCGCGTCACGCTGAAACGGCTAAAGACTCGTTATCAAGACAATTCATTTGAAATACTAGGAGTCGACTCTTTTATAAATGAATCAATAGTTTTAAACACTGTCCACTTTCAGATTTAAAGATTTTAGCTTGATATTTCACTTCACTTAGAGCTGTGCTACACAATACATGGAAGGTCATTCTCAAAAACCCATAATAGGGGCTCTTTAAGTAGTCAGAAAAGAATACTGCTGCATTTTACTGTATGTTAAAGGAAAAGTTCACCCAAAAAATTATATTAAGTCATAATTTACTCACCCTTTAATTGCTTCAAACCTTTATGAGTTTCTTTTTTTCTGTTGGACACAAAAGAAGATATTCTGAAAAACACCAGAAACCTGTAACCTTTGACTTGCATAGTATTTGTGTTCCTCCTACTATGGATGTCAATGGTTACAGGTTTTCAACTTTCTTCAAAATATCTTCTTTTGTGTTCAACATAAAAAAAAAGGTTTGGAACCACTTGAGGGTAAGTAAAAAGTGGGTAAATTATCATTTTTGAATGAATATCCATTTAAATCTGGAAAAAATCTGAATTCATATTGCTACTAACAGTAGAGTTGAACTGTTATGACCACTAGAGGTCACTCTTAAAGCATATTCAAGACTATCATTCTTATCTGTTCTTTTATTTAAAAGTCTCTTGTTTTGTTTAAACTAAACCCAATAATCCTGTCTTTTTTACTCGATGCTCTTTGTGTTGCATTTTAATACTCGTTGAGTGTCAGATTTAAGCATTGCATGCTGAAAATGGAAATTTTGCACATGAATTGCACATGAATTGTCAAATATTCATTCATTTTCCTTCGGCTTTATTCCCTTTATTCATCAGGGGTTGCCACAGCGGAATGAACCGCCAAATTATCCAGCACATGCTTTATGCAGCGGATGCCCTTCCAGCTGCAACCCAGTACTGGGAAAATTGTCAAATAATAATTGGAGTATAATAATTAAAATTTGTTATATACAGTTATATAAGGAGCTTAGTGAATATACCATATTGACAGTCTTTTGCCTGTCTAGTCTTTCTCTGCCTTATGCACACATCATTTAAATACACTCTGGATGCTTGCTTTTCCTGTCAGACACATTTTTTTTTGCACTGACAGAATTCTTTACATATCCAGAGCTCATAGACATGCGACCGGAGTCCCAGTCAAACACTGCAGTATGGACTGCATTTTATGCTTATGGTATATACAACGACACATTCTATATAGAGGAATGAAATGTAGTGTTTATAATGTTATGAAGCTATGATATAGTTTAAATATATGCTAAATATATTTTGTAATTATGAAGCTTAATAAAATCTATTTTTGGAGTTTTTTTGTACAAAATTGTATTTGTACTCTATAAAATATGCTGGGATCCACACAATTCCTTCATGTTGTCTCAACACAGATCAATTAGGTTAACTTATTTGTTTTTGCAAATTTAAGTTTTTGCAAATAATTAGGTTGTCCCAAAATACTTGAACAATCAGCAAAAGTCATTTTTGAGGATACAAAACATATTTATGAGAAGATACTTTTAGAATATATTTTTACATTTTATTTGTATTGTTCTCAATTATACAATAATATATTTATTTATTTTATTTATTTATTAATTTATTATTTTATTTTATTTTATTGTTATTTTTATTTAATTAATTTATTATTTTATTTTAGTATTATTATTTTTTATATATATATATTATTTTATTTTATTACTATTTTTTATTTCATTGATTTTTTATATAAAATTTAATTTAATTTTATTATTTTTTTAAACTTATTTATTGATTTTTTCTTATTTTATTTTCTTATTTTTTATTTTATTTATTTATTATTTTATTTTAGTATTATTTAATTATAATTTTTTATTTTATTTATTTTTTGTTTTATTTTATTGATAATTTTTATTTTATTTATTTTTTATAAATTATTTTATTATTTTTTTTATTATTTTCTTTCTTTCTTTATATATTTATGTGTTATTTTATTTTATTTCATTATTATTATTTATTTATATATTTATTTTATTATTATTATTATTATTATTATTATTATTATTATAGTTTTATTTATTCATTATTTTATTTTTATTTCATTTATTTATTTATTATTTTATATTAGTATTTTTTTAATTTATTTTTATTGGACAAAAGCAGCTATCCACGCAACATACTGTGCTACATAACTGCGCAAAAAAACTATTTAGTGTTGTAATAAATATATATTTTTTTTATTTTTATTTTTTTTTGTGTAATTTGTTTATTTTATTATTCGTTTATTTATTTATTTATATATTTATTTTATTTTATTTTATTAATTTTTTATTTTTTAATCAAATTTTTTATTATTTTATTTTATTTTATTTATTTATTTATTTTTTATTTTTACCATATTTGACTAAAACTGCTGTCCACGCAATATACTGTATTACCTAACTCCACAATAAACCTATTCAAAGTTGTAATACATTGACATTTGAAAGACAAGGAATACCAATATTACTCTTCAGAATTTCAGTATATCTCTCTGAATGTCTATTATTCCATGCATTGAACCTGATCTGAGACAGATGGTAATGATCAGAGCAGCGTTTCCACCACAAACAGACGTTTGCTATTTTAGTTTTGCCATCTGATGTTGAGCAGTTCCTCTCTCACTGTCTCTCTCCGTTTGCATTCAGGGAAAGGTTTTTTTTTATTAGCTGGTATGATGGATGGTTGCTGGTGGACTGTGTATTCCCACATGCAGTGCTGTAAATCCTGACCTGCTTATCCTATAGTCTTTCCGCGTAATTAAATGGGGGTGGAGGAGATCCAACTTAAACCCCTTGGAGAAACAAGTGACATCTGATCACAGTGCTGGAAATGAATGCACTCAGTAATATATATGTAGTTTGATGAAATAAAAATAAAATATTGTAAATTTGTAAATATTGTAAAACATATTAATATCAGAACAGGTTTACAAGTTTTTATAGATTTTTTATTTTTCTTATTTTATTTTATTTTTCCGATAGCATTTCACAACCATAAAGTCCAAGTGTCCAGAGATATTTTGTTTTTATTTTTTTTTTATTTAAGTTTTCATTTTAGTTTCATGGTCTGTGAAATATTTTGCATTAATTGTTTACATATTTATATGTTTATGTATTTTTTTCTTCATTTTTGAAAGTTTTATTTTATTTTGTTTTATTATTATTTTTTTCCAATAGCATTTGAGATCCACGTTTTATCAGGTTGGTGTTTTGTGAATTATTTAGCATTAGGTGTTTATGTACTTATTATATATTTATGTATTATTTTTTATTATTTAAAGATATGTTTTATTTTATTTTATTTTATTTCTTTTAATTTTGAGTAGTGCACGTAATATTTAGCATTAATTGTTTATGTACTTATATGTTTTTGTATTATTTTTTATTATTTAAAATATGTTTTATTTTATTTTATTTTATTTTATCACCAAGGCAGCATTAATTTGCCCTAATCGTCTAATCGATACTAATCATTTAATTTCTTTTTTGTTCTGTTGACTTTCAGATTGTACTTTGTTGTTTTGACAATCTTAGTTTCCTTAGTTACTTTTATTCCAATTTTCTCTATGGTTACTCATTGCTCCGTTGAGTAGGTTTACCTGTGTCTT
Organism: Danio kyathit; assembly: GCA_903798195.1. Classification (NCBI taxonomy): domain Eukaryota; kingdom Metazoa; phylum Chordata; class Actinopteri; order Cypriniformes; family Danionidae; genus Danio; species Danio kyathit. The sequence goes on from LR812519.1 coordinate 58,980,889, forward strand.
GTTTGGTTTCTCGTCATTTTCTTTTACTGTCACTTTTGATCAATTGCTTGAAAAAATCTTAAATCTATTTTATTTTATTTTATTTTATTTTATTTTATTTTATTTTATTTTATTTTATTTTATTTTATTTTATTACCAAGACTGCATTAACTTGGCAAATACAATAATAATACTAATCATCTCATTTATTTTTCATTCTGTTTACTCTCAGATTTTTCAGATTATTATTGACAATCCTAGTTTTCTTAGTTACCTTTATTCCAATTTTCTCTATTTCTCATTGCTTCATTGAGTAGGTTTACCTGTATCTTATTTGGTTACTCGTCATTTTCTTTTACTGTCATTTTAGATTAATTACTTTAAAAAATCTTGAATTTAGAGAAATGTACATCTTCAATTCATGTATTTTATTTATTGTATTAGTATTTAAACTGTAAATAAATATTTGTATTTAGATGTTTAATTTTTATATCAGTTATATGTACATATGTGTGCAGAAAATGGACCTTTGTAAGCATGCTGTACAATAAATATTTGGTCTAATATGGGGGATGGTTGGGGGTTTGTCACTGGCCAACAGTGACTGATAATTGTGTGGCTCTTCAGGGGGTTAATGCTGGATAAAACTAGTTAATTATCTAAAGTGCTGTCGCTTAACGGCCCGATAAGATGATCAGTCAAAGACAGAGAGACAGACAATGAGGCACAGAGAAAAAAACAGAGTAAGTACAGAGCACAGGCAAAAATAATTGTGATTTGGTTCAGAATTAAAGGCTTGTTTCATGTGGTGAGTCTGTCGAGGTCCTTTTAGGCGACGGAAATGTCATGGAGCAAATTGGTGTTAAAAATAAAAGGAAAATGACATCATGATAATGCTGATTGGCTGATGGCACTATCAGAATGGCATGAGCTCTTAAAGGGACAGAGCTTCTTTCTTCTGTGGAACGTAAGGGAAGATGTTTTGAAGAATTGTGATTATTAGTTTCAGCTTCCACTGACTTTTATTGTTGGTAAAATACACTGGAAGTCAGTAGAAACTGAAACTGAAAAAACGTGGCAAAAATGGTCCCAAAATTGCTACAACCCCCGAGCATTGGAAAGAAATACCAGCTCCCTTGAGTCACCTCTCAGCCTAATTCCTAAAAGCTTTCGGGTTTACTGTTAGGAACCGTTAGACCCGTGATTTTCTCAGCATGGCCATGCAAAAGCCAACAAACATGAGTCAGTTTGGACCAGGTGGACGTTGTGGTGCAAACACTGCTCCTTTATTGTTTTTCAATATTACGCAATAATTATGTCTCTCAAACAAATGCAGAATAGTTTTACGAGCAGCAAATCGATTTCATACAACACTCAAAAAATATGTTTGCTGCTTGTTCAAACTACTTTTTTAAAATGAGCTGAAACATCACAATTCTTGAGTTTTTTTTTCTGACAACTTAATTGTTTTATGTTCAACTTAAAATTGTAAAAACTATTAAGTTAACATAATTGATTTGCGGGCAGCACGGTGGTGCAGTGTAGCACAATTGCCTCACAGCAAGAAGAAGCTGGTTCGAGCCCTGGCTGGGTCAGTTGGCGTTTCTGTGTGGAGTTTGCATGTTCTCCCCGTGTTCATTTGGGTTTCCTCCGGGTGCTCCGGTTTCCCCCACAAGTCCAAAGACATGCGGTACAGGTGAATTAAATAAGCTAAATTGGCCGTAGTGTATGTAAGTGTGTGCAAGAGTGTGTGGGTGTTTCCCAGTGTTGGGTTGTGGCTGGAAGGGCATCCGCTGCATAAAACATATGCTGGATAAGTTGGGAGTTCATTCCGCTGTGGCAACCCCTGATTAATAAAGGGACTAAGCCAAAAAGAAAATTAATGAATAATTGATTCGCGTTGGGAGGACATGAAGGGATTGTGTGAAACCCTGCATTCTTTACAGTAAACTTTTAAGTACACTGTAAAAAAAAATCTAGGTTCCCCACAATTCCTTCATGTTGTCCCAACACAAACAATTAAGTTAACATAATTGTTTTTCAAATTTAAGTGGATTGAACATAAACAATAAAGTTGTTGATTAAACATAAAACAATGATTGTACGCTTCAGGGACCAGCCAAGGCTGATCACACCGGTGTGATCATATGCTTGAAAGGGGTATTTCGTATTATTAAGCCGATTTTTCAGTACGGTTCGGCATGGCACAGTTCAGCTCGCTTCAATTAAGTTTTTCTCAACTCGGTTTGCATTTCCACTCCAACTTATTACCGTTTAAAGTGTGTGGTATTATAGCTATAGTTTTACTGTTGTGACATCATCATCAATGCCGCAAAAACAAATGCAGAACACAAACCTACACATAATACAGAGGCAATAGATGCTACCAATGCATTGGTGTTCTTGGGCATTGCCTATTTAAATATAGTTAGTGGATTTGATCTTGCAAATCTAATAATGCTGGTAGTAATGATTCTCTCGGACCAATCAGTGATCAGCAGTTTGTATGCGTCATGTTTTATTAAAGTTACAGCTTCCTTGGAACTTCACCTAAAGTGAAATTCCAGCACAATCTCATGGCAATTCGTAACTTTACAATTTAGTGGCTAATTCGTATGAATTCGTACAATCTCATTCGTACAATTTAGTACGATTTGTTTATCCCCCAATGATGGTTGGGTTTAGGGGAGGGGTTGGGTGCCATGCCTTCTTTTTAAAATCATACATTTTTGTACAACTGAACTCGTAAAAACATAAAATAGTTACGTTTCCTCGTGAGATCAGGCTGGATATTCAAAAAATTTCAGCTTCTAGATAGTGGAAAGGCAAACTACGCCATACCAAGCAGTGGAAAAGCGGAACAAATACCGTTTTCAAGTATAAAGATCCTTTGTGTGGAATGAAAAGTTTCTGTGGTTGTTAAAGGTTCTTCACTGAACAATCAATAGTAATAAAAAAGCATTAGATCTGTTTGTAGTTCGGAAGACTTGCGCTGTAACACATGGTTTCCAGTTTCCCATCAACACTGGCCAGAAACACAACGGTAACAGAAACCAGAGGGAGCAGGCAGAGGCTTCAGTTCTAAAACATTGCTTGGCATTTTGTGTCTTTTTTGCTCTTCTGCGTGTCTGTGTTTGTGTCCATGTTCCTTTTTGTTTGACATTGGGACTAAAGGAGCTGCACAAGATATTACAAGGAACGAGAATATATCAATCTAGGTTAGTGTGATTTTACCAAGCAGGACATGTTCCTGGATGAACATCTATGTTGGTCCCGGAACAACATTCCAATCAGCCAATCAGAATTAAGGGAAATGTTTACAGTTTATGTTCAGTCTAATCTATCTATCTATCTATCTATCTATCTATCTATCTATCTATCTATCTATCTATCTATCTATCTGTCTGTCTGTCTGTCTGTCTGTCTGTCTGTCTGTCTGTCTGTCTGTCTGTCTGTCTGTCTGTCTGTCTGTCTGTCTGTCTGTCTGTCTGTCTGTCTGTCTGTCTGTCTGTCTGTCTGTCTGTCTGTCTGTCTGTCTGTCTGTCTGTCTGTCTGTCTATCTATCTATCTATCTATCTATCTATCTATCTATCTATCTATCTATCTATCTATCTATCTATCTATCTATCTATCTATCTATCTATCTATCATCTATCTATCTATCTATCTGCCTGTCTGTCTGTCTGTCTGTCTGTCTTGAGATTCAGAGGTTATTTATTAGCAGGACCACCTTTTCCTCTCCTCTCCACACCTCTTTTCCTCCTCCTTGTCCTCATGAGACTGTCCTTTCCTCAGCTCCTCTAATGTTTTGCAGATGCTCAGGCCAGTACACAGTACGGATATTTCTGTCAGTTTAACTCCCACCTTAAGTCCCAAACACTCCTGTAAATGCACAATAATAAAGAGAACCTTTCGGTTCAAGCTTGTACAACATTTTTGCTGAGGTGTTTAGGTCAAATTCTGAACTACTATGTATAAGTTCAGAATTATAAATATACTGTTGAAGTCAGAATTATTCACCCCCCTGTTTATTTTTTCCCTCAATTTTTGTTTAACAGAGAGCAGATATTTTTCCAACACATTTCTACACATACTAGTTTTAATAACTCATTTCTAATAACTGATTTCTTTTATCTTTGCCATGATGACAGTAAATAATATTTTACTAGATATTTTTCAAGACACTTCAATACAGCTTAAAGTGACATTTAAAGGCTTAACTAGGTTAATTAGGTTAACTAGGCAGGTTAGGGTAATTAGATAAGTTATTGCATAACGATGGTTTGTTCTGTAGACTATCGAAAAAAAATATAGCTTAAGGGGCTAATAATTTTGTCCTTAAAATGGTGTTTAAAAATTAAAAACTGCTTTTATTCTAGCCGAAATAAAACAAATAAGACTTTCCTCAGAAGAAAAAATATTGTCAAACATACTGTGAAAATTTCCTCACTCTGTTAAACATTATTTGAGAAATATTTAAAAAAGAAAAAAAATCAAAGAGGGGCTAATAATTCTGACTTCAACTGTATATATATATATATATATATATATATATATATATATACACACACACACACACACACACACACACTGTTTTGCTATTTTTTGCAACTTTTAAAGACAACACAGGCTCATTGTGAAAACATACCCCTGTCTACATTTCTGGAGAGCGCGAATCATGTAGCCAGAGGTAAATGAATGCCACAGGGTAATATGACACCGACAGCTTCTGTTCCTTTTCGCGCTACTGCTCACCGCTTACCTCCATGTGGATGGCTTTTCCGGTGTTACCAGTTTGCCCAGTAGCTTGCTGTGTACGTCGGAGGACTTGGGATGCAGAGTGGAATTAATGGGTCGACGGGGTTTGAGTCCGGCGAAGAACGGTTCCAGGAACCAGGTAGAACAAAAGCAAAAAGTAAATAAATAAACAACAATCGGTCAGTCAGTCGACAGCAAGCTGGCCTGGTTGGCCGAAGTGTATATTGCACCCTCTGGTGGATTTAAGCAAGATGAGGACGCGCAAGATAAAGTCGAGATCATCAAAAAGCATACACAGTGGCCTCTGGTGGATTTACAAAAACAAAAACTGCGAGCAGACGTACCTCCGATTCTGTATTTCACTCTGCCCAGAAATGTAGTCCTTCGTACGTATCTGCAATGAGCATGGGTTGTCTAATGAATCATATTGAATTTTGGGTCAATATAATAGTAATAATAATAATATTAATAATAATAATAATAGGGTGGCGCAGTGGGTAGCACTGTCGCCTCACAGCAAGAAGGTCACTGGTTGGAGCCTCGGCTGGATCAGTTGGCATTTCTATGTGGAGTTTGCATGCTCTCTCCCACAAGTCCAAAGACATGCGTAGTGTATGTGTGTGAATGAGAGTGTATGGGTGTTTCCCATTGATGGGTTGCAGCTGGAAGGGCATCTGCTGCGTAAAAACATATGCTGGATAAGTTGGCGGTTCATTCCGCTGTGGCTACCCCTCATTAATAAAGGGACTAAGCTGAAAAGAAAATGAATGAATGAATGAATGAGTGAACAACAGCATAATTGTTTTGTAAACTTTTCTATCCTCAAACTTTTGCTAGTGCTAGTGTCTTATATTTGCTTCCATATCTTCAGTTGTACTGTAATTTTTACTACTGAAATTCCTTCTGTCTGATTTTGTAATCATTTTTTTTCTCGCAGTGATGTAATGCTTTTCTCCATGCTTAGTGCTGGCGCAGTGTTTCTCTCCTTCTCTTTGTCTTGCTATTTTTTTTATCATTAATGTTCTGCTTTTATTACACTTACACTGTAAATGGCTCTTTCTTAATAATGTCTGAAAAATACTGTGCTTCGTTTTTCACTTTAGGACTTGTGCTAATTGAGGCTATAGCGTGACGTTCTTGCAGTTTAGGACTCCCTGGGAAAAGAATATCCTCGATTTTTAGAACCAGCTCAGTTCTCTGGGAGCCATAAAACTTCAGTGCATAAAGTAAATGCCAAGCGCTTCTTAATAAACCTTCTTTTCTTTGCGACTCGAGGAGTAATTTTTACTTTGTGAATGTGTGGGATTGTGTGTTTGTTGCCCTGTTTATGGCCTGAAGCTCCCAGTGGAAGAAAACAGAAAGCTGAAGGGACTTTTTCTTTAAAAATACTCCAAAAATATATATTTTTTTCACAGCAGTGCCATAGCAGAACCATTTTGCATTTCTAAAAGCAAAAATGAACTTCAGGTGAACAGACCTGTGAGAAACAACACAATAAAATAATGTTAATTAACAATTGTGTGACAGTTTTAACAGAATTTATTCATAACTCCTTATTCATAGCTATTTTTCTATTTATTAATGCTTTCGAATTCTGTTATGTGACATGATTGAAATTGTCTGATTTGATTGTTTTTTTAATTATTGTCCAAAAACCAGTGAGCTGCCAGTAATGCTTTGTGTTTTTTAGGGATTTACTTTTTCTTAGAATCACTTTCTAGTACAGTCTTAAAAATAAAGATTCTAAAATATATAT
>LR812519.1:58992381-59007381 GCA_903798195.1 Danio kyathit
TTCTGTGATTTTTTTTCTTTATTTTTCAAATATTTCCCAAAAGATGTTTAACAGAGGAAGGATTTTTCACAGTATTTCCTATAATAATTTTTCTTCTGGAGAAAGAAAATTTGTTTTATTTCAGCTAGAATACAAAAAATAAAAAAATAAATAAATTACGGTCAATATTATTTTCCCCCTTAAGCAATATAGATATTTTTTCATTTGTCCACAGAACAAACCATCGTTGTTCAATGATTTGCCTAATTACCATAACCTAAACTAATTAAGCCTTTAAATGCTTTAAGCCTAAAAACTTTAAGCTGAATACTATCTTAAAAAATATCTAGTAGAATATTATGTACTGTCATCATGGTAAAGATAAAAGAAATCTATTATTAGAAATGAGTTATTAAAACTTTGATGTTTAGAAATGTGTTGAAAAATATACAGGAGGGCTAATAAATCTAACTTTATCATGAAATAACTCAATCTTTGTTTTATGCACCAAATTTTACTGTCATTGCATTTAAAGGGATAATTCATTCGATTGTGATTTGTAGTTTAGTGGAACACAATTATATCCATGTCAAATAGCTAAAATCGATTTTTTAAAATGGTTTTATCAATAACTATTGCAGTATTTATTGCTATTTTAAATTAGTTTTTATTTTTGTTTGTTTAGTCATTTTGTTCTGTTTGCCAATTTAGATTTTATTTAAATATGTTTAAGTAATTTTTATAGAGAATTTTTTCAGTTCATGTTTTTTTTTAATTAAAAGTAGTTTTAATTTCTAACTTATTGTTAGTAAATTTTTAGTGTTTTTAAAATTTATTTTTGTAATATATTTTTATATTCTAATATGATAATTTATTTTATTTTGTAAAAAAAAAAATTAAAGCACATTTTGAAAATGCTATTCTTTGTCTTGTTTAATTTGTTATATTTAATTGTTTTTATAGTTTTTAATTTAATTATTTTTTATTTTATTTGTAAAAATTCTGTTTTAATAAAAAAAATTTAGCTTTACATTTTAACTTTATTGTAGCTTTGCTTTACATTTTACATTTTTAATAATAATCTATCAAACAATTTGAGAATTAATAACATTTAAAAACTAATTTTAGTTAGTTATTTTGAGTAACTAAGTTATTTTGAGTTATTTATTTAAAATATTTTAAAATGTTTAGTTTTATTAATAACTGTGCTCTGCATAAATATTTGATTGTTTCCATAAATAGGTCCATAATTAGATCTCAGCCCTCATCACAGTTTAACTTGATTTTTCACTAGCTATGTTTCCATCCACCTATTTTTATGTGCATTTTGAATATGCTCATAAAAAAACAGTTGATGGAAATGCCAAGCGCATAAATGTTGAAAATGCGCATAAACATGAAATTTATTTATTTTTTTATCTTTTTTTTCGATAAGAAAAGATGGAACTATGAACTATGATGGAAACACTTTACCGAATTCAAGTAAGCAGTTTGTTAAAAAAGGTCATGTGATTTTGATATATGAGATCATGTGATGTTAAAAATATGTGTGAATGGACAAACCAGCAGGCTGAACACATCTGAAATGCTGTTTTAGTCATTCTAAAACACTTTAGCCGTTTCAGTATTAGTGTTATTATAGTATTAATTACCCGAACTGTCAAGAGCATCTGTGCTCCGCATCTCACGTCTTCAAACGCCACCACGCATTCATTGTTTCGGCATCATCTTCTGAGGCGCAAGTCATTTATTAAATAAGGTAAAGATTCACGCAGCTTTACTGTTGATATTTGGTGCCAGTCAATCAGGAAGTGACGATTTTGTTTTCTTTGACTCATTGGATGGAAACACTGCTTTATTCACATTTCTTTTATGCAAAATTCCAGTTTTGTGCATAAATTACATTCGCATCTTTGGATGGAAACATAGCTATTGACAGATAAGCATCACACACACACACTGAAATGAAGTACATGACTAAAACTCACGACTACAAATGTTTTTATTTTATTTGAACTTATTTGATTAAGTTATACAAAGTTTAACTTAATATTTTTAGTCAGTTTAATTGATGACTTAAAACTTAAAAAGTTCATTTGATTCAATAAAAAAATTGAAAGCAGAAGGATTTTTTTTTATAGCGCACACACATACTCTCAATCAGGGTGTCATTCTGATCTATTAATCAGGGTGTGTTCAAATCTCCGCCCCCTTCATCTCAGAGCCGGCCGATAAAAGGATAGAGAAAGAGCCATGCTTCTGTTTGGGTCACATGATCAGATGTTGTGGCGATAGCAGCTGGCCTTTTCCATCTTAACACACACACACACACACACACACTCACTCTCTGCCCTGGCACACACATCAAGCTCTCTGCATCTCCAGTTCATGCGTGTGTGTGAGTGTGTGTGTGTGCGTGTGTGACAGCTGTCTGCTGCAGGACATTGTCTCACTGTGACTTACTATGTCACTCTGCTGTTGCTTTTTTTACAGGGATTATGGATCCAAACGCAAGTCAGGTAAGACCGTCTTTTATATTTACCTGCCGGCTGAGTGTTAAACCTGTTGCCGGGTTTAAGTGCTAACTCTGCTCTGCATGCCCTCTCTGTTATTGCCGCATTGAATGACTTGCTGTTTTGCTCTGGGCTCAGCGGAGAGAAACGCTTTCTTTAGAGAACTGGACGTGACTCAGAGGTTTGTAAAGCTCTGGGAGTGTCAGCTGTGAAAGGTTTCGGAATAACCAGCAGGACTTTGGGGAAAAGCCACATGAAATTATGGGCATTTGTACTTCATGATGCTGTTGCTAATGTGGTTTAAGGCAAGTCGTCCAGCTGAAAACGCAAAAAAAAAAATACTATTTTTATGTTATTTTTTAAATATATATATTTTTATTTTATTTTAAAATAATTTTTATTTTATTTTATTGATTTTAAAATGTTTATTAAATTTTATTTTAAAATAATTTTTTTTAATTTAATTTAATTTAATTTAATTTAATTTAATTTAATTTAATTTAATTTAATTTAATTTAATTTAATTTAATTTAATTTAATTTGCAAATTGCAGTTCATGGTATTTTTATATTTTATTTTATTTTAATTCATCCAGCTAAAGTCACCGTATAACCTAAACAACAAATTGCAGTTGTTGGTATTTTTTATTTTTATTTATTTTATTCCAGATGCTATTTTATTTGCTTACCTTTACCATTAACCATTTGTTAATGACTTTTATCTATAATTTTTTTGATTAATAAACTAAATCTTGATTATCTCTGGTATGTTTTAATAAAATTTTATGTTATTTTATTAATATAATAAATAAATTTTATTTTGTGGGCAACACGGTGGCGCAGTACTTAGTGCTGTCCCCACACAGCAAGAAGGTCGCTGTTTCGAGCCTCTGCTGGGTCAGTTGGCATTTCTGTGTGGAGTTTGCATGTTCTCCCCGTGTTCGTGTGGGTTTCCTCCTGGTGCTCCGTTTTCCCCCACAAGTCCAAAGACATGCGGTACAGGTGAATTGGGTAGGCTAAATTGTCTGTAGTGTATGTGTGTGAATGAGTGTAGGTGGTTGTTTCCCAGTGATGGGTTGCTGCTGGGATCCACTGCATAAAACATTTGCTGGATAAGTTGGTGGTTCCTTCTGCTGTGGTGACCACAGAATAATAAACGGACTGAGCCAAAAAGAAAATGAATGAATGAATAAGTTTTATTTTATTTTATAATTTTTTTTTTATTCAATTTTATTTTTTTATTTAAAAAATATTTTTATTTATTTATTTATTTATTTATTTATTTATTTTATTTTATTTTATTTTATTTTATTTTATATATTTATACATTTTATATTATATTATAAAATATATTTATATGTTTTATTTTATAAATTTTATTTTATTATTAGTTTTTTTTTTTAAATAAATTTGTTATTGGATTTTATTTGAATGTATAAATACTTACTTTTCAGTGCCATGCTTAGCATTAGGCACTATTTTATTTAATTTCATTCAATTTTATCTTATCACTTTTTAATTTTTATATTTTTTTTATTATATATTTCATTTTATTATATATTTTTTAACCATTTAACCATTTAATGTTTGCCATGGATAGATAGATAGATAGATAGATAGATAGATAGATAGATAGATAGATAGATAGATAGATAGATAGATAAATAGATAGATAGATAGATAGATAGATAGATAGATAGATAGATAGATAGATAGATAGATAGATAGATAGATAGATAGATAGATAGATAGATAGATAGATAGATAGATAGATTCTTTTCTTTGTTTTCTTTTAAAATTTTTTACACATACTAATATATACAGATTTTTCTGCTTGTTATTAATACGTTGAGTCACATTTTCCAGATTTATGACATGGATTAGACCAAGCTTCCTATGCATAGCTTGCTAGGGTGTGTGTTTTGTGAGGGAACAGCCGTTCTGCAGTTGGGACTCACTTAGAGCTACACATACGCACACACTGTTGAACACTAATGTAATTTGGACTGGAGTGAGCGTTGGAGTTCCTGTCATCTCTCCCACACACAGCCCTTAGTAACATTTTCCATTTTTTTGATGTTTGCTTTTTGCTTACAGACAGACACGCGCACACACATTCTTACTCTGACAATCTTTGAAATTTGCTAACATTTGGATTTAATTGTGGGATAAAAAAATGCAATTAAGATGTATTTTGAGTGACATATTAAATGATTCCAGATGCTATTTTATTTGCTTACATTTAGCATTTGTTAATGACATTTATTTATATATTTTTTCATCACTAAATCTTGATTATCTCTAGTTTGTTTATTTTATTTTATTAGGTTGTATTGCATCCAGCCAATCACTCAAGCAAATCCAGCTAAAACATCTAACCATACAACATGTTTTATTTTTTATTTATTTATTTATTTATTATGCTGTATTGCATTCAGCCAAAGTCATTGTAAAAACATCTAACCATACAACACATTTTATTTAATTTATTTAATTAATTAATTTATTTATTTTATGTTATTTATATATTTATTTTTATTTTATTTATTTATTTATTAGGCTGTATTGCATTCAGCCAAAGTCATTGTAAAAACATCTAACCATACAACACATTTTATTTAATTTATTTAATTAATTAATTTATTTATTTTATGTTATTTATATATTTATTTTTATTTTATTTTATTTTATTAGGCTGTATTGCATCCAGCCAAAGTCATTGTAAAAACATGTAACCATCCAACACATTTTATTTTATTTTTTGTTTATTTTTTTATTATTCATTTATTTTCATTATTTATTTTTTTATTTTTTTATTTAATATTTTTTTTATTAGGCTGTATTGCATCCAGTCAAAGTCATTGTAAAAACATGTAACCATACAACACATTTCATTTAATTTAATTTAAGTATTTATTTATTTATGTTTTCATTTTTTATTTTTTTATTTTATTAGGCTGTATTGCATCCAGCCAAAGTCATTGTAAAAACATGTAACCATACAACACATTTTATTTTATTTTATTTTTTGTTTATTTTTTTATTATTCATTTATTTTCATTATTTATTTTTTATTTTTTTTATTTTTTATTAGGCTGTATTGCATCCAGTCAAAGTCATTGTAAAAACATGTAACCATACAACACATTTAATTTAATTTAATTTAATTTAATTTAATTTAATTTAAGTATTTATTTATTTATTTATTTATTTATTTATTTATTTATTTATTTATGTTTTCATTTTTTTATTTTATTAGGCTGAATTGCATCTAGTCGAAGTCATTGTAAAAACATGTAACCATACAACACGTTTAATTTAATTTTATTAAATTATTTATTTTTTAATGTTTTTATTTTTTATTTTTATTTATTTTTTTATTTTTATTTTTTATTATTGTTATTATTTTTTATTTAAAGATTTAAAATCACAGAACAGTGGTATAGGTGTCTCATGTCATCATAAACAATAATATGGCCATCTATATACAATCGTCCATCGGCTAGTAATTCAAGTCTTTTGTGAAGGGTGAAATGAACAAAAAATAAAGTAAGATAAAAATAGTCTTTCACGATACATTCTCCAAAAACTCCCATAGAGGATTCCAGATATGCCAGAAATCATCAGATTTCTGACGCAAGTCATATATTTTTTTTTTATTAGGCTTTATTACATCCAGCCAGTCATTGTAAAAACATGTAACTCTACAACACATTTATTTTATTTTATTTTATTTTATTTTATTTTATTTTATTTTATTTTATTTTATTTTATTTTATTTTATTTTATTTTATTTTATTTTATTTTATTTTATTTTATTTTATTTTATTTTATTTTATTTTATTTTATTAGGCTGTATTGCATCCAGCCAGTCATTGTAAAAACATGTAACTATACAACACATTTATTAAATTTAATAATTTATTTATTTATTTATTTATTTATTTTTATTTTATAATTTTTTTTTTATTTATTTTTTTTTAATTAAATAAAATTAAATTTAAATTGATTTTATTAGGCTGTATTGCTTCCAGTCAGTCATTGTAAAAACATGTAACATACAACACATTTTATTTATTTATTTATTTATTTATTTGTTTATTTGTTTATTTATTTATTTGTTAGTTAGTTTGTTTGTTTGTTTGTTTTATTTTTTCTTTTTGTTTTATTTATTTATTTATTTATCATTTATTTTTATTTTTTTATTTTATTTATTTATTTTTTATTTACAGCACTGAATCTTGAATATCTCTAGTTTGTCATCATCACATCTACCGCATTTTAAGGATTTTAACATAATAATGCCACAGGCTTGAGTTGCAATACTTAAACCCATGTTTTTAGCTAGAACTCATGTGATTATTATTTTTAAAAGGCTGCATGCGTTTTGAAGGTGAAATGCACATGTATAATCACATGTATGCAGTTCAGCCTAGAGCAGTGGTTTATAGGCAGGAAGACATGCAGTTTTTCTATAGTGTTAGAATTGACAATAGAATCACCTCACGGGAGTGAAATTCATGGGGGTTTATGTAGCGAAGACCATTTAACAAGACCTGTGCACGTACATTTAATCAAAAAGGTCTGAAGAGGTTAATTAGTGATTAATGCTATGGGACTTTTATATTTAGCATCAATGTTAGCATGCTAGCCTCCCATATCAGAGACAGAGATTTAAATACCACTTGAAGCTGTGCAAGTACAACCGGAAGGGTTATAGTGGTGCCGTGACCCAGATGTGGGTGAGGTTTGGTAGTGTTAAGTTGGTGCCATGACCCAGATGGGTGTGAGGTTTGGTGAGGTCAAAGTGGTGCCGTGACCCGGATGGAAGTGAGGTTTATTTGAATGAGTGTATCAAATGCCGGCTAGTAAGAAGTGTGCAGGTAAACTTTATTCCTCTGGTTACAACAAGAGCATTACTGACTAAAGACAGGATGAGAGGTGAGTACAGTTTGAGTAATCCTCAATCCTTCAAGTTCACTAGCAAGTGATGTTAGGGGGGTTCGTTCTTTAGCATCAATGTCTGCATGCCTGTCTCCCATGTCAGACACACAGATTCAAATTCCACTTGGAGCTGTGCAAGTAGAACTGAAGGGGTTACAGTAGTGCCGTGATCCAGATAGGAGTGAGGTTTAGTGGGGTTACATTGGTGCCGTGACCCTGGTGGATATGAGGTTTCGTGGAGTGTAAAAAAAGGCCAGCTTGTAAGAAAACTTTGTCTCCCTTGGCTATAACAGGAACATTACCGACTAAAGATAGGAAAGGATTGAGGTTTAGTAGCATGAGTAGAGAAAAGACTAGCTAAAAAATCTGTTTGGGTAATCCTCATTTCCCTTGCCCGAAGTGCTGTAGCGACTGATGCTATAGGCTCTAGTCTTTAGCATGCTTGTCTCCCATATCTGACACAGATTCAGATTCCACTTGGATCTGTGCAAGTAGAACTGAAGGGGTTACAATGGTGCTGTGACCCAGGTGAGAGTGAGCCAGGTGGGTTACGTTGGTGCCGTGACCCGGGTGGAAGTGAAGTTTAGGGGGTAAGTATAACAAAAGGAAGCAAGTAAGAACTTTGTGATTAAATCTCATTCCCCTAACAGAAGCTTTACCAACTAAACATAGGATGAGATTGAGGTTTAGGGGTTTATTGTTTGGCTAATCTCTATTTCCGTGTCATGAAGAAGTACACTAGAGAATGATGCTATGAGCTCTGGTCTTTAGCACCAAGTTAGCATGCTTGCCTCACATGTCAGACGCACAGATTAAAATCCCACTTTGAGGTGTTCAAGTAGAACTGGAGGGGGTTACAGTGGTGCCGTGACCCATGTGGGAGTGAGGTATAGTAGGGTTGCATTGGTGCCGTGACTTGGATGGAAGTGAGATTTAAGGGTGAGTGTAACAAAGGCCAGTTGGTAGGAACTCTGTGCGCAAACTTCATTTAACTGACTACAACAGGAACATTACTAACTAAATATAGGATAGGATTGAGATTTAGGGGAGTGAGTACAGCATAAACTAGCTAGTAAACACTGTTTGGGTAATCTTCATTTCTGAAGTGGTCACGTTATTCATTGCCAGTCGGCTGGGGATTTATATCCTCACAGGAGCAGTGTAAGTGAAGCAGAAGGAATAACATGTTGAGTGTGAAAAAAAGAAAAAAAAATTAGTACCATCAGCA
Organism: Danio kyathit; assembly: GCA_903798195.1. NCBI lineage: Eukaryota > Metazoa > Chordata > Actinopteri > Cypriniformes > Danionidae > Danio > Danio kyathit. Next base: position 59,001,045 of record LR812519.1, read on the forward strand.
CACATGCATATTTGCTCTCCTCTTATGTTGGGGATTTTCCATTGACTATTGTTTTGATGAAGAGCTAATTATATTTCCTGACTCTTATAATTCCCTAAACATATGAAACATTAGGTTTTTATTTTTTTTTACACTTATATTCAAATAGTTATTTTATTTTATTTTATTTTATTTTATTTTATTTTATTTTATTTTATTTTATTTTATTTTATTTTATTTTATTTTATTTTATTTTATTTTATTTGACTGGTATTGCGTCCAGCTAAAGTCAGTGTAAAAGCATGTAACCATACAACACATAGCTGTTGGTGCCATTTTATTTTATTGGATTTTATTTGAATGTATAAATACTTACTTTTCCACGCTTAGAATTAGGCACTATTTAAATCTTTATCAAACCTTGGTCCAGACAAACATCCACTGGTAGATTTTTTTTAAGGCCAGTACATGTTAATCTTCAGAAACAGGCAATTGATTCCACCCCCCCCCCCCCCCCCCCCCCCCCCCACCCCCCACCCCATTTTCAGGGTATATACCAGTTCTGCAGTGTCTTGTCAAATAAGCATCTTTCCATTCATCATCTGTTTGTTGAATGTTTGTTCATTCATAATTATTTGCTCTCACAACAATTGAAAATTACTAACATTTGGGTTATAATTTGACCAGCAGCTGAAGTGATGTAATAAGCAATTCCAGCTGTTGTTTTTTCCCCTTCCTCAACCTGTCATTTGACAATAAATCATACGCATGTAACCACTTTTCATTAGTTATTTGGATCACCGAAATTCACATCATCATCTTCGTGATCATTCTGTTTTTGTAGATGACCACTGCCTTTGCATCTGTTAAACAATAGTCAATAACATCTTGAAGATATTGCCCTGATTTCTTTGCATGTTTGGATTTTTTTTAAATCTTGTAGGTCTGTGGTTTTGATTTGTCCCCATCTTTCTGTTGTTTTGAACATTTGGCTCTCTGGTTTCCTACCTAATTAGTTAGCTCTAAGGGTTTAGCAGGTGGAAACTGCAGCTGGGAAGTGTCATTCTCAAAAACAAACTTGTTCCAGGCGTGGGTTTTGCATGTCCCCTGGCAGTCCTGATCAGTAGAACTCCCACACTGTGTTTAGACATTTTATATTTACATGTATAGAATGGTGGCGGCACGGTGGCACAGTGGGTAGCGATGTCGCCTCATAGCAAGAAGGTCGCTGGTTCGAGCCTCTGCTGGGTCAGTTTGCATGTTCTCTCTGTGTTGATGTGTGTTTGCTCCGGGTGCTCCGGTTTCCCCCACAGTCCAAAGACATGCACTATAGGTGAATTGGGTAAGCTAAATTGTCCGTAGTGTATGTGTGTGAATAAGGGTGTATGGGTGTTTGGGTTGCAGCTGGAAGGGCTGCGTAAAACATATGCTGGATAAGTTGGTGGTTCATTCTGCTGTGGCAACACATAAAGGGACTAAGCTGAAAAGAAAATGAATATAGATAGATATATAGATAGATAGATAGATAGATAGATAGATAGATAGATAGATAGATAGATAGATAGACAGACAGACAGACAGATAGATAGATAGATAGATAGATAGATAGATAGACAGACAGACAGACAGACAGACAGACAGACAGACAGACAGATAGATAGATAGATAGATAGATAGATAGATAGATAGATAGATAGATAGATAGATAGATAGATAGATAGATAGATAGATAGATAGATAGATAGATAGATAGATAGATAGATAGATAGATAGATAGATAGATAGATAGATAGATAGATAGATAGATAGATAGATAGATAGATAGATAGATAGATAGATAGATAGATAGATAGATAGATAGATAGATAGATAGATAGATAGATAGATAGATAGATAGATAGATAGATAGATAGATAGATAGATAGATAGATAGATAGATAGATAGATAGATAGATAGATAGATAGATAGATAGATAGATAGATAGATAGATAGATAGATAGATAGATAGATAGATAGATAGATAGATAGATAGATAGATAGATAGATAGATAGATAGATAGATAGATAGATAGATAGATAGATAGATAGATAGATAGATAGATAGATCGATCGATCGATGCAACTCTCACATGGTCGCCCACTGAAGCTAAGTGGGGCTGCACCCGGTCAGTACCTGGATGGGAGACCACATGGGAAAGCTAGGTTGCTGCCGGAAGTGGTGTTAGTGAGGCCAGCTGGGGGTGCCCAACCTGCGGTCTGTCTGGGTCCTAATGCCCCAGTATAGTGATGTGGACTGCTCAGTGAGGGTCGTCTTTCAGATGAGACGTTAAACCGAGGTCCTGACTCTCTGTGGTCATTAAAAATCCCAGGATGTCATTCGAAAAAGAGTAGGGGTTTAACCCCGGCATCCTGGCCAAATCTGCCCACTGGCCTCTGTCCATCATGGCCTCCTAACCATCCGCATATCATAATTGTCTCCTCTCCACCAATCAGCTGGTGTGTGGTGTGCGGTCTGGCGCAAAATGGCTGCCGTCGCGTCATCCAGGTGGATGCTGCACATTGGTGGTGGATGAGGAGACCCAACCCCCCATGTGTAAAGCGCTTTGAGTGCCCAGAAAAGCGCTATATAAATGTAAGGAATTATGGATGGACGGATGGACGGATGGACGGATGGATAGATAGATAGATAGATGGATGGATGGATGGATGGATGGATGGATGGATGGATGGATGGATGGATGGATGGATGGACGAATGCACGGATAGATGGACAGATAGATAGATAGATAGATAGATAGATAGATAGATAGATAGATAGATATAGATAGATAGATGGATGGATGGATGGATGGATGGATGGATGGATGGATGGATGGATGGATGGATGGATGGATGGATGGATGGATGGATGGACGGATGGACGGATGAACGGATGGACAGATGGACAGACAGATGGATGGATGGATAGATAGACGGATAGACAGATAGACAGACAGACAGATAGATAGATAGATAGATAGATAGATAGATAGATAGATAGATAGATAGATAGATAGATAGATAGATAGATAGATAGATAGATAGACAGATAGACAGACAGACAGACAGACAGACAGACAGACAGACAGATAGATAGATAGATAGATAGATAGATAGATAGATAGATAGATAGATAGATAGATAGATAGATAGATAGATACATAGATAGATAGATAGATAGATAGATAGACAGATAGATAGATGGCTTTTACAGCTTAGACAAGTCAATTGTGACCATTTTACTCTACAACTCCTGTTTGCATTATTTTTGACCTCATCCATCAAAACTTTACTAGAAGACTCTTATTTGCTTTATTTCAGGTGAGAAATGCCATTTCATGTTGTGGTTAACGTCTGACTCCACATATTCACTATATAGCTGTCATACTGTAACCCAATCTCTTAAGTGACAACAGTCTGTTTGCTTTATGAGAGTAAGTGCAAGCGAAGCATTTCTTCTCCTGCTTGGCAATGGAAGCCGCGCCAGTATACAGGAAGACAACTAATCGTTTGCTTTTCCAGAGTTGATGCCAAATGCATATAATCAAACCGAAATGATGTGTACCACAAGACAAAACTGTGATATCGCCATAGAGACCACCAAACTAAAGAAGGGTTTCCTTGTAGGCCTAGGTAAACAGTTTACAGAGAGGCCAGAAGCAGACTTCGCTTTGCTTTGTGGTTTGCAGGAAAGACGGAGGCCTTGTTTCCTTCTGAGGTGGCCTATAACAGTATGTGATTACAATATAATCACTCACACAAAGCATAATTCAAGAGCATTACGCTATGACCGTGGGGGTTTGCACAAATAAACGGTAGAGCCTCAAATGAACCCTATACCTTTATGTATCAGTTATACATCTCAACACTAATTTTACACCCAATAAAACTGTGAGTCAAACTGATTCAAAATGATGGAGCATATACACCTCTTTAGGACAGATCAGAGGATTTAAGCTGAGTTTAGCTAATCCTCTGTGTTGTGAACTTCTGAACAGGTGGTTTCTGTCTTCAGGCTGACATTAGATCAGTTCTGAGAGGACCGTCTTTCAGCAGCATCAGACAAAACACATCCCTATTTGGGGCTTATGTGTCTTAAACCCATCTGCTTGTCAAGATGCTCTGTCCCGATGGAAAACCCGATAAACAAGGCAAATTGAGCTCTTTAAGGCCTTAAAGAGTTACACAACTCTTGATGCGCTTGGAATTTATTGCATTATAATGGTCTGGCATATATTAACATGGTGAGTGGACTTAAAAGTGTAGCTGAAATCTAAAAGACTGCAAAAACAGACATCAAGTATCAATAATTGAAAAAAATAATCTCACAAAAAAATAATAAAGAACCCCCCCCCCCCCCCCCCCCCCTCCCCCTCCAAAAAAAAAGAGCATTAGTAAAAAGCATCTTTGAAAACCCCACAAAATTAGAGGAAAAAAAAGATCAAAAACAACAACAAAAAATGAAACAATGTACAGTTAAAGTCAGAATTATTAGCCCCCATTTGATTTATTTTTCTTTTTTAAATATTTCCCAAAATTGTTTAACAGAGCAAGGAAATTTTCACAGTATGTCTGATAATATTTTTTCTTCTGAAGAAAGTCTTGTTTGCTTTATTTCGGCTAGAATAAAAGCAGTTTTTAATTTTTTAAAAGCCATTTTAAGGTCAAAATTATTAGCCCCTTTAAGCTATATATTTTTTCGATAGTCTACAGAACAAACCATCAATATACAATAACTTGCCTAATTAACCTAGTTAAGCCTTTAAATGTCACTTTAAGCTGTATAGAAGTGTCTTGAAAAAGTATCTAGTGAAATATCATTTACTGTCATCATGGCAAAGATAAAATAAATCAGTTATTAGAAAGGAGTTATTAAAACGATTATGTTTAGAAATGTGTTTTAGAAAAAATCTTTTCTCTGTTAAACAGAAATTGGGGAAAAAATAAACAGGGGGGCTAATAATTCTGACTTCAACTGTATGTTTAGAGTTTATTGCACTGTACAAAATGCTGAGTTCCACACAATTCCTTCATGGTGTCTCAACACAATTCATTCATTCATTCATTTTCTTTTCGGCTTTTTCCATTTATTAATTCGCGTCGCCACAGCTGAATGAACCACCAACTTATCCAGCATATGTTTTACACAGCGATTGCCCTTCCAGCTGCAACCCATCACTGGGAAACACCCATACACTTTCATTCACACACATACACACTACAGACAATTTAGCCTACCCAATCCATAATTATTATTATTATATTTATTACTATATGTATTATTCATTCATTCATTTTCTTTTCGGCTTAGTCCCTTTATTAACCTGGGGTCACCACAGCGGAATGAACCGCCAACTTATCCAGCACGTTTTTACGCAGCGGATGCCCTTCCAGCCGCAACCCATCGCTGGGAAACATCCATCCACACTCATTCACAGCGACCTTCTTGCTGTGAGGCGACAGCACTACCTACTGCCCCACCGCGTCGCCTCTATATGTATTATTATTATTATATTTATTATTATTATTATTATTATTATTATTATTATTATTATATTTATTATTATTATTATTATTATTATTATTAAATGTGTTATTATTATTATTATTATATTTATTATTATTATTATTATTATTATTATTATTAAATGTGTTATTATTATTATTATTATATTTATTATTATCATTATATTTATTATTATTATTATTATTATTATTATTATTATTATATTTATTAATATTATATTTATTATTATTATTATTATATTTATTATTATTATTATTATTATTATTAAATGTGTTGTTATTATTATTATTATTATTATTATTATTATTATTATTATTATATTTATTATTATTATTATTATTAAATGTGTTATTATTATTATTATTATTATACTTATTGTTATATTTATTATTATTATCATTATTATTATTATATTTAATTATTTCTAATGTTATATTTATTATTATTATTATTATACAGTATGTATTATTATTATTATACTTATTATATTTATTTATTTTTTTTGTTATACTTATTATACTTATTATAATTATTATTATTGTTATTATCATTATTATTATTATTATTATTATTATTATTATTAAGTAGGATATTGTTGTTGTTTTTAAAGTCTACTTTTACAATTTGACACATTCAAACCACTGCAGAAATCTTCTAGCCAACAGGCCCATGTCATATAGACCTAAGCGAACACAATTGTCAACATATAGATCACTGAAACTGAACTTTACAAAATACTTTGAAAGCAAACTGCACCTAACAGAGATGACCTTAATGTTTTTCTTCAATCA